>CASHTH010000593.1:0-35816 GCA_030341885.1 Geodia barretti
TGTCAATCCCAGTCACTTCACACGTGAAGCGACTCCTTGTCGCGTACACAATAAGCGCACTAAGTACAATGGATGCAGGGACACAAGTTACCAGCAGCCTCAAGGGTTTCCCCATAGCGAGGCAGACAATAACTCTGATCACTGCACCACGCACTAGTCTGGCGTAGCCTGCCTATTTCACCGAGAGCAGATTAGAACACAACATGTCCTATGTAGCAGTGAGGCATTGTCCAGGTATTTTCAGGAGTTCCAAACCTGCTATATAGCCCAACAACAGTGCATGTGGCTGCATAGCGAGACAGAGTTGGGGAGTCAGGGGCACTGTAACACCAAGGGTGTCCAATTACACAAAGCATTGCTGAAGCCCTAAAGCAATATGAGGGGTAGTAGGATCATGATCCACAGATACCTTGCAAGTGCGGGTTTTGGCTCGGTACTGGCCTTGATCAGCAGGAGTGGGGAGGGGCCTAGGCTCCAAATCACAAATGCCTGGGCATGGTCAGCACATACCAGTGGTAAAGCCTGTGGGGATGAATCTCATTAGCACAAGCGCTGCGCTCCTGGTAGCCTTTATAAACCTGTGATGCCAGAGAGAGAGAAGTTATGGTATGCTGTGCTGATGAGGGCCAACAAGCCCGAAACAGCTGTCCAGAGCTCCACATTTTTCTCTTGACATCACATAGTCTAATACTTTCATGGGTCTAACTCCCTTACAAGGGTTGACAAGGAGGTAATTGTTGTGCATGGTGTTGGTTTCATGAGATTACAAACGTGGGAAACCACAGGCTCAAAAGATTAAACAACTGCCACCACCTGTCAGTATGAGTTATACTGGGAGTCAATAGCACTATACACTAATGCATGCAGACCATGGGGTCTCCTCCAAGGAGTCACTACAAAATACTCTATCAGGAAGCACCCACCCTATGTACCATCACTACAAGTAAGCAACTGCCACCACCTGTCAGTATGAGTTATACTGGGAGTCTATACCACTATACGCTAATGCATGCTGACGGGGTCTCCTCCAAGGAGTCACTACAAAATACTCTATCAGGAAGCACCCACCCCATGTAGCTATTAGAGAGTCGGTAGAATCTCTATATAGGGATGACACTGGTGAAATCTCACGTGATCCGCGTAGAAAACGACTAAAAACTCGGTGAGAATCACTCCCTAGGCCTTCAAAACACACTAGCAATAGTCTACGGGCCCCTATCTACCTATACATGTTCCCAAAGACCTCATACGCACCTTCAGTCGTCCACGCGAGAATTCGCTCTTACGCGAGCCTTCATCCTTCTTGCAGGTGGTCCCGGAAGCAGACAAAGACCCCACACCAATCCCGCAAGCACTCCTAGACATGACAGTCAGGGAACAGCCCAATTGGACCTCGGTGCGGTGGGCTCGACTCTTCAGCGCCTTCTGCAGGCGGGACTAGCTCCGTCAACCCAACGAGCATACAGGTCGGGGAAGAAGAAATACCTTGCCTACTGCCAGAGCGCAAAAGGTGAACAGGCAGGGCATGCCCACAATGGCCCGGCTACCAATAACACCAGCATTGCTGGAGAAGCTGCGGCGCAGTTGGAATCAGGACCCAGCCCAACCTGCGGCATGTCATGCTATGGGCCGCGTGTTGTGTTGCCTTTTTTGTGTTCCTGAGGTCTGGGGAACTAACAGTAGCAGAGTCAGGAGAGTTTGTCCCGGGCCAGCATCTAACAATTGGAGATGTGAAGGTGGACAACACAGAGAAGCCCACCTGTGTGTCACTGCAGATAAAACAGTCAAAGACTGATCCATTCAGGCAGGGCGTATCCATCCACCTGCACCAAACAAACCTACCCCTGTGCCCGGTGGGTGCTCTACTTGCGTACCTGGTGGTAAGAGGTACACAGGACGGCCCACTGTTTCAGTTGGAAGACGGGTCCCCTCTGACTCGCTCACGGCTAGTTTGCGAGCTGCGGACAGCTCTGAGGACAGCAGACATTGACGCATCGAAATACGCAGGTCACAATTTCCGGATAGGCGCCGCAACGACTGCGGCAGCCTGCGAGGTCCCGGTTGATATTTAAGACCTTGGGGCGGTGTAAAAGTCAAGCCTATCAACTCTACGTGACGATCCCAGCCCCAGAATTGGCCTCAATCTCCAGGACACTGGCAGGAGCCTTCACATAACCCAACATGTCCCACGCAAGTGTGCACTCAGTGTTGGCTTATTAAGGTGCATTGTACTGTAAGTGAACGATATTATTCAGTATGGTCTAATGTAAGGTTTGGGGGGAGACTGCGTCTTGGGCGGAGCGTGGTGCTTTGCAACCACCACGCCTTGCCCCAAGTGCAGCGGGCACCAATTAACACCTAGATGAGGGGGGCTACCTCCAAATCAGAGAAGCGTGCGGGTACGAGGGAGCACCGCCAATCAGAAAAGCGTGCGGGCAAATGGGGCGGGGGGTGCCCCCCTCTGAGCTCTGGTTGAGCCAACCCAGATACCCATCCCTAATGCAAGAAGGCATGCCAAATTGCAGCAGGAGAAGTGGGGAGGAGGGGCAGGGGTAGGGGTTGGCATCCCGCAAGATGAGCGTAGTAAGTTTAATGCGGTATCTAGCCCCTGCTTCAGGCACTAGCAGCCCCATTAGCTACTACTTTTAACAGTTAAAATTTGTCTATGGTAGCCTATCTATACAACATGTCCATGAACATCAGAGTGACTGTAACAATAAATGCAGTGTTGTCATAAGCTGTTAAAATTAGTGGAAACAAGTGGGGAAAAAAATGAAAGGGGATGACTTGAAGCACCACAAAGGAAGAAACAAGGGGTCATTATGCAGCAAAGTTGCACAAAGCTACATGACACCATCCCTATATATACCTTTGTTAGATATTAAAAAACAAACAAAGGTATAGGGATGGTGTCATGTAGCTTTGCTGCGTAATGACCCCTTGTTTCTTCCTTTTTGGTGCTTCAAGCCATCCCTATATCCCCTTTCCATTTTGAAGAAATGATTTTTCCACTTGTCATCACTACAAGTAAGCAACTGCCACCACCTGTCAGTATGAGTTCTACTGGGAGTATACCACTATACATAATGCATGCAGACCATGGGGTCTCCTCCAAGGAGTCACTACAAAATATATACTCATCATGCAGGAAGTACCCACGATATGTACCATCAAGCAACTGCCACCACCTGTCAGTACTCAGTATAGCTATACCACTCTACACTAATGCATACAGACCATGGGATATCCTCCACAATTTTCCTGCTGTTCAGCAGTGGGAGTACAAACTACTCTATTTCCAACCATCCTCAGTAGGATTGACAAGGTATTGTTAGCATGATCTTACTGATCATAAGTAGTAGCTACTTTGGGCTGTGATGTGCATCTGCATTTTGCGTAACCAAGGGAAATCTTGTACGAGCTTTTCACTCACTGCTTGCCTTTCATGCACCATAACAAGTGCAGCAGGAGGAGTGATGAGCTAGTACGTCATGTGCGTTCCTCTGCCATACAAGTATAGGTTATACGATGGCGGCGCGTGGTCTACAGGTTGTATATACACGAGTGGGCGGTTTTGATAGGGCACGAGGGCATAGCCCGAGTGGTCTATCAAAACTGAAGCCACGAGTGTGCAACCAGTAGACCACAAGCCAGCCATCGTATAACCATAGATAATATACCGGAACAGGATTGGACACTTAGCACGTGAGCGCGCGGTGAATGCACTCGGCGTTGCCACGATTATCACGTGTTGGAGGCTGCGGTTTTGTACTGAGCGGTACGTGTAGAGACTTTTGAGACGTTTGTGGGACTCTATCCTCGGAGCAGCGGGAGCTAAGAGAAAGGTGAGTCCACCCTTATAAAGCTCTTCCTCTGCTGTACTAGGACTGGGTAGGCTCGAATGCTTCTGCAACGCGGTGAGTTCCGTGTGCAGCGTTTTTGCCCCGAGAGGTGTCGCTTGCATGGTAGATTGTTGTGGGGCTACATCTCAGTTCAGCCTTAGCTGTGCGCCTCTAAATGGTATGGAATACGTAGTAAAGTCATGGGCCTACTAGAGTAGCTATACCAATACAACTCAAGTTCTGCTTGTGTTGAAGGGTGAGTAGTCAAATCCAGTACATTTCAGTGCATCCGTGAATCGCCGCTTAGTGAAACTCCACAACCTGACGTCGACAGTGCTCTACAAAGTTCCCAATAAACATGCGAGCGACAATAGAAAGCTCTACTTCATTTCTGATCCTCCCCACTTGATAAAGACGGTTCACCCAGTCGCGACTAGGCAACACGGAGTGTCCCGCGTCGGAGGTGTTAATTACGTAAGTATCCAATCCTGTTCCGCTATATTATCTATGGTATAACTATGGAACGCCGTTTCCGCCAAAAGTAAGGGCTCTCCGCTTGTCAAAAATCGATTTCCAAATCGACGATTCTTGGTCAAAAATCTATTTCACAATCGATCACGTACTCGATTTTTGGTCAAAAATCTATCTCAAAATCGATCTTTTACTCGATTTTGGGGGGGAAAATCGTTCTCTAAATCGATCTTTTACTCGATTTTCTTGGTAATTCGTCTGTTTACTCGCGTTAGCTTCAAGAAGCGCGTGTTTTGACGTAAACGGTCCTAAAGACGTCATATCCGTAGTATCCGAAGCTTCTAGTGGGTGATGCCCAGCCCACTACAATCTGCGGACTAAGGATGCAAATGACGTTGATTGGCCATTCTGCGATCTGATTGGAGATCGAGATCTAAGACTGAGACAAACGCGTGCCCCGCGGGAAAAGGGGTGCGTTCACACGAAGTCGAGACACCAATCAGATCACAGACCGTCCAAATAAATCAATTTCGCGTGCATCCGTAGTCCACGGCATTTTGTTGCGGCATCACACACCGAAGAGTGTTTCGCGAGATTGATTACGAAATCGATTAGAGCAAAAAATAGACTGAAAGATCGATTTAGAGAACGATTTCCCCCCCAAAAATCGAGTAAAAGATCGATTTGGAGATATATTTTTGACCAAAACTCGCTATTCAGAAGCAAGAGAAAGATTCGGATATAAGCGCTAACAAATCTTCCTCGTGTTTATTTTGCAGCGCATAATTTCGAGGCTGGTGCAACGCCCCATGTCCGGAGTTACCTCCGCGTCCGGAGTTAGCTACCCCCATTTACCTTACGTGATCGTAAAATCGATTTTTGACCAAAAATCGTGTATATACGTTGAAAATCGATTTTTGCGGGCCCTTACTTTTGGCGTTCCATATACAGTGGGTCCCGGTTAATATCATATATACCCGCGATGCATCCAAAAAATATGCTGGATATTCTATAATGCGGGCGCGTATATATGTATACTGTGTATAATTATTGTGAACTAGATAGCGCACAATGCAGTTTGTTAGCTAAGCTAATGAAGCTATATACTGTTTACATAAGCTAATGCAGCCAGGTGGAGAATGGAGAGTTGCAAAACTCCAGCCCAAGGTTGTAATTATGCATGCGCAATAATGACAATATGCGGGCAAAAACCAAATTGCTCAATATTTCTATGATAATAGGCGGGATATGACATTATCCATATTGTATGTATTCTATAAAACGGAGTAAAATGTATGGGAAATAGTTTTGGATTTCAGGTTTGTATGATTAGAAACGGGATATTCATCATCACTGAAAAGACAAGCTTCTCTGTCGTGAGGACTTTCGACGGCCGGGCGTTCTGTCTGTCTGCCTCTTGGAACAGAAGCAGTATCGTTGCCTTGCCCGCTCTCGATCTCGTAATCGCCCCGGAAAAAGACGAGCCTCTCTGTTGTGAGGACTTTCGACGGCCGGGCGTTCTGTCTGTCTACCTCTTCGACTATAACCAGTATCGTTGCTCTCGATCTCGTAATCAAAAGACGAGCCTCTCTGTCGCGAGGACTTTCGACGGCCGGGCATACATATATAGAAAATTCGACCCGAAGACACGATTCTCTGTCTGTTTTTCTTCGACGAAGAACACTATCCTCCGCGGATGAATCTCGAAGCCAACTGGACGGACTGTATACTAGTGGAAATGCTTGGCATTCTTTGGGCGAGCGGAGCGAGAACTCAAGTATATATGTTAATATAGCTACGTACCTACCGGTAAAATGTTTCAGCAAGTAACAGAAGTTATTATGGTGTTGTCATATAAGGTTGAGTAAGGCAGCTTGCGCATACGTAGCTAGTGAAACTAGACCAGAAGAAAGTAGCAACGGAAAGGCAATGTGCCCGCTCCCCATCTCCATCTCTTAATCGTCTTTGAAAAGACAAGCCTCTCTGTCGTGAGGACTTTCGACGGCCGGGCGTTCTGTCTGTCTGCCTCTTGGAACAGAAGCAGTATCGTTGCTTTGCCCGCTCTCGATCTCGTAATCATCTCTGAAAAAGACGAGCCTCTCTGTCGTGAGGACTTTCGACGGGCGGGCATACATAGATCGAAAATTCGAGCCGAAGACACGACTCTCTGTCTGTTTTTCTTCGACGAACAACACTATCCTCCGCGGATTCCTTCGAAGCCAACTGGACGGAAAAAATTCCGCACAGGATGTCGTATAATAAGAAACGCGTAATATTAACGCATGCGCACTAAGACGACGACGGTGCGTCGTATAATTAACCCTCGGCGCGCATCCGCAGTGAGGGTGACGGTAGTCGTTCTATGTGTCTGTCTGTCTGTCTGTCTGTCTGTCTGTCTGTTAACACGTTTTCTGCCACCACGTGCAACAAACAGGCCAAAGAGCGACACCAACGGGTTCAGCGCTACACTGGCTTCATTTTATAACTGGCGATTTTCGTAAAAGTACCGCGTTCAAAAGTTATGGCGTGAAAAGCAAGTGAACAAGCCAATATACAAATTAGCACGGGCTTACCTCGACAAGATGTGCTTGATCTGTGTGCGCAAGACGTCACAACGAAGGGCGTGTATCGACTCCCGCATGCTATCTATATACTACTGTAGCTAGCCCGTGTCAGACTCTCCGTGTGCTACTAGCGGGAGACCACGAGTAAACGCATACTACGGCCCAGCCCATCAATTAACGGTATCACAGTTCGCCGAGGGTTTGCACTTCAGATTAAACCTCGGCGCGCATGCGCAGCGAGGGTGACGGTAGTTGTTTCGTAAGTGTGTCTGTCAGTCTGTCAGTCTGTCTGTTACCACGTTTTCTGCCACCGCGCGCACGAATTCAGGTAAATAGCGATATGATCGGGTTCAGTGCTACACTGGGTTTATTTTTAAAAAACGCGATTTTCGTAAAACTACTGCGTTCTAAAGTTATGGCGTGAAAACCAAGTGAACAAGCCAATAATTATGGTAATGAAAAAGCACTGAAGTGCAAACCCTCGGCGAACTGCGCTTGCGCTGATACCGCTAATTGATGGGCCGGGCTGGGCCGTAGTATGCGTTTACTCGTGGTCTCCCGCTAGTCGCACACGGAGAGTCTGTAGTAGATAGCATGCGGGAGTCGATACACGCCATTCGTTGTGACGTCTTGCGCCTCCAAGGTACGCAGATCAAGCACATCTTGTCGAGGTAAGCCCGTGCTAATTTGCATATTGGCTTGTTCACTTGTTTTTCACGCCATAACTTTTGAACGCGGTACTTTTACGAAAATCGCCATTTTTAAAATGTAGCTAGTGTAGCGGCTGAACCTGTTGGTGTCGCGTTTTGGCCTGTTTGTTGCGCGTGGTGGCAGAAAACGTGGTAACAGACAGACAGACAGACAGACACACAGAACGACTACCGTAACCCTCGCTGCGCATGCGCACCGAGGGTTAATTAGCACAGGCTTACCTCGACCGCTTCCGCTCGCTCTGTGTATGTTGAAGGCACAAGAAGCCACAACGAAGGGCATGTATCAACTCCCGCACGCAATCTACCTAGCCCGTGCCAGACTCTCCGCGAGCTACTAGCGGGATACAACGAGTAAAGAAAAGAAAAACCCAGCCCATCAATTAGTCACATGCGCAGTTCGCCGAGGGTTTGCACTTAGTGCTTTTCATGCTTTGCAAAATAATTATTATAGAGATTGAATTTTGGGATTTTTCAACATTTTGGTCCATTACTCGCCCATACTATATGCTGTGCACATGAGAAACATATCAAAATGATCAGCAATCTGTTCTGATCAAAGTGATCAAATTAACCCTCGGCAGCGAGGGTTACAGTAGTTGCTTTGTCTGTGTGTGTGTGTGTCGACGCTTTTTCTGGCACTACAAGCAACAGTGACCTTTCTAGTGGAGCAAATCAAAGTGATGACAACATATCTAGCTGGTCTGAGTAGGAGTTTGTTAGCGTTATGTGGGTCTAGCTTCCTGGCTGTTTGTCGAGACAACAAGACAGTGTCTCCCTCACGAAAGCCCCAGGTAGCTAAAGGTGTTTCCATAGTTTTAGGTGTTCTGCCGCAGTTGTTATAATTATAGGTGGCACAAGATCTCTCAACTCTGAAAATCTTGTGAGTTTGGTTTCTGCACCTTGGAGATTAACAGACTGTGCCACTTCCAGAATGGAGCAATGAAGCAAGTTACGGATTTGTGTCGTACAAAAGGGCTAAACTTAGTAAAGATGGAAGTAAAACGAAAAGCACTGAAGTGCAAACCCTCGGTGCAGAAACACGGTGCAAAATACAGTAGCTACTTCACCCACAATTGTAAAAACAAAATGAGGATAGCTAGACATAAAAAGTGATGTGATTTGAAGCCAACAAAAATATAACTCGCAGTAGCTATCTGATGGCAGTGTGCTTGTCGAAGAGCCGCTAGGCAAAAGTAGTGGAGTGTGAGTCTCCAAGTTTACTTCTACTGCATCCGCATGCGCGTAGTATCACAAAATGGCGGACATGGCCGCAATAAAAAAAACACGCTCTAACTTTTTAGTTATGAATCCGTGCAGTTAGGGAGTTTATGTAGAGTTAGTCACAAGTGTGCTAGGATGGCCAGCTATTAAACGCCGTCAGGTCGGCTTAAAACAGTTTCCATATTCATTCACTGAAGGGATCTCAGTAGTCACAGGATCAGTACGAGACTGGGTGTAGAGAAGAGGTTGGTAACCATAAATACGAGTTAAGAACTGGATGCAGACACTGCGTTCATCCCAAAAGTCCTTTTTCTTGGATATGTTTGATTTGCATCCAGCACAGTGGAAATCAGAATTTGTAGGAACCTGCAAATTAAAAGACAGATGTCATAATGAAGGGTTATTTAAACATGAAAAAAAGAAAAAGAACTGAAGTGCAAGCCCTCGGCGAACTGCATGTGAGCGATGGCGCTTATTGATGGCTGGGCTATTAGTAATTCGCGGTCTCCTGCTAGTAGCTCGCAGATAGCCTGTTCTGACTGGATGGACGTTTAGATCTTGACATTACTTTCAATGGTATCACAACGTGCACACCTATCTACATCAAGGTCAAGGCAGCAGATAAGCTGTTGCTGGGGGAGGGTGTGTGTTGCCAGCAAATAATAATCACGCATCACTCCTCGGTATCCAGTAAGAAGACTTGAAAGGAGAACAGGATTCCACCAATGCCAAATTTCAAGCCTCCAAATGTTGGTGAGGAGGCAGAAGTCTCCAGCAGCAGACCAAAAGGATCTGCAATTCCTGTGGAGAGTAAGGACTATCAGAACTTGTAAAATACAAGAGGACACAACAGAAGCCTGAAGTGAAGTGTCATCAACGTGTACTGGTCTGGTACTCAAGCACCACCGCCGACTGACGCCATGCCAGAAAGTGAGAAGGTGGGACAGCAAACTGGACAACCCTCCAACACGGTACAAGACTCTCCAGACGTTGAACACCTACGGCTCAGACAGACTGGGACCAGACTGGTGAGGGTTCTACGTCCCCGACGACTGTCTCCTGCGAAACTGAGACCCCTTGAGAAAATGGAGACGATGCAATTGTACCGATGGTCCGTGTCAGGTTTGTTACGTCTGTACAAGTACACCTCCTTATCAGTCTGTGATGGCCCAAGTTGCCCCTGAAGCTTACCCAGGCCGCTCCTTCTCCAGTACCGACAGGATGTGGAAGACTCTTTGCATCCGTGCTGAGGATGTCATGATCGATCGCACTAGAGATGAAACCTGCCTAATTGCCGAGTGCATTAGCGCGAGGCTACTACTCCGGGTTGTATTCTCGCGATATGCGTATGTATGTACGTACGTGTCGGTCACGCTTAAGAATGTCAATTAGTCACGCTTAGGGAATGTCAATTAGTCGCACTTAGGAATGTCAATTTCTGCCGTGCGTGCAGATTCGTAGGAAGTCTGGCTTTGCGCGCAGTCAGTAGATCGAGCGTGCGCACGAGCGGACTCAGTCGGACTGTTTACGCATTGGCTGGCAGGCGCGAGGCAAAATATGCGCGTGCGCATTCCTAGTCCTACTATCGAACTCAACTGGATTTACACATCATCTGGAGAGTACCTTGGCGGCGCCATCCCAGCTACGGTTGTTGAATCACCCTGCAAGAACCTTCACCGTGACAATCCATGCAGAAGAGGAGGCACACGAAGATGAGAGTGAACGCAAAGAGAAACTCTTGGAGCTGCTACAACAAGCGGACACTGCTCGAATTATACCACAACGTCTTCAGCTTGGAGGATGGTGAGAGAGTATTTTAAAGAAAAGTGCCTGAGGCTATTTGTTGTTGTCTACAAACATGTATTGTTGTGTCTTTGATGTTGGTTATTGAAATACATTATGCATACAAAGTTTCGATTGCATAGCTCTTACCATTTGTTACTTACACTGACACATGTGTCCCCATTTAATGTATTGCCTGGGGCTATTTGTTGTTAACCTTCGGCATGCATGCGCAGCGAGGTGTTTGTCCGTCTGTCTGTCTGTCTGTCTGCCCGTCTGTCAGTGCGAGTTCTCGCACTATAGGCTACGAGGCGGCCAATGAGGGGCACCAACGACTTTTGAGCAACGAGAACATTGATATTAATGTGGCAATTTTCCTGAAACGACTGCATCCCATAGATATGGCGTGAGAACAAGTGAAAAAGCCAACGTGTGATCGATTGCGCTTGCGCCATCGCCGGCAGGCTACGCTGGCGCGCACGCGTCATGTTAGGAGCATGCGCATACGCCACGCGGTTGCATAGGATACGACAGCCGGGCAGGCTTGAGTGTCCCTCCTGTGTCCTCTGTTCTCTTCGTTCCCAATGGATAAGAAGCTGAGAAAGGTATGTCCGCAATGTAGCATAACAGTTCACATGAGACAAGCAGTTTGTGGATGCGGCCATGCCTTCCATCTAAACGTTAAAAGGCAGTATGTCGCAAGCATTGAAACACAGACGAGCAGATAGATTGAATAAAGCAAATGTGAGAGCCTCTGAGACACCTGAGCAATTGCTGTAACTGCTAAGCCCTCTGATGCAACTATCCTGTGTTGCGGGGAGACTCTACTGGCCCCGTCGACGACACATGGCCCAGCATACAGCAACGCTACAACGGGCGCGTTTTGTGCCGAGGGTTTGCACTTTAGTGCTTTTCATTGTTTACAGTAAACAACAAAAAAAGTATGACCATAAACATCTGGTTATGGATATCTACGATTTCATGACTTTTAGTTATGGGTGTTGAATCTGAAGAAGATGAAAAACTTTGCCAATCATAATAGCCCCATAATTATTATGCTAGGTACTATGCCCATCCCTTATACTAAGTATATACCGTACTTGGTGATAACTGATTCTGAGCATGCGCACTAACACTTCACCTATTCATTGTACTGAGCAATTAAAGTCGGTTCTCGGCCATCGAGTGGGTGTAAGAATTCTACAGCTACATAATTCAAACTGACAATAATAATATTATACGTAAGTGCAGCTATGACTCATTTTCCATTACACAGGTTTTCCCCTCAGTCTCCGTTAAAGAGCATAAGATAATGATTATCAGTGGCTTGCACAATGAGATACTTTGTACGTGTGGTATTTACCCTCGGCGCGCATGCAGTAGTTGGGTCTGTCTGTCTGTGTGTGTGTCTGTCTGTCTGTTACTCTTCATCTCGTTCTTTCGTCTCACAAGGCATACCACCTACGTCCGGGCAATGACGGTCTGAACTTCGAACGGTTTTTCTCTCTGAACTGCTCCTATGCAAGCTATGAGCGCGAAAAAGCCATATGCAAATAACACAACTGACGGAAGGCTTACCTATGACCCTACCGGGGTATGGTCACCCACGTGCTCTCTCTCTGCGTCAACTTCGGATCGGCACTAGAAGATGCAACGCAGAGGCATTGTATCGCCTCGCCCATGCAATCTAGTAGATGTAGTTAGCTGGCGTCAGACTCTGCGCGAGCTGGCAAGAGACACGAGTAACAGCTTCTCCTCAGGGTTTGCACTTCAGTGCTTTTAACAAATATATGAGCTGGTACGTGCCGTATATGTATATGTACACAGATTATTAACACTTACCAGCCACCGACACATTAGTGGTCCCGAGCCTCCTAAGTCCTATAGAATTATTGAATGTTGATCGAGTTAACGCAGTTACGCCGGGCAGACGGGCAGGCCTGGGCATGCCTTGCGCATGCCCGCGCTCCTGCGTCGCAAGCGTCATGAATATAACGGCGATCCGAATATCGGCAGTCCGCAGATGTCGCAGGCAAGCGAGCTGTCAGCTTCGATCGTCCTTCACTGAGCAACACCATGACCGATACAGGAGGCACGTCTCTCCGGGCGATGGAGCCTCGCTGACCCAGAGAACTCGCCTGCTACAGGCCACACGCTGGCGTCGCCGGCTACGCGACACCCGCGACGACCCCGGAACCAACTGATACCGGGGAGTGACCATCGTCGTTGCGGGTGGTGGTTGTCTGTGTTGTGCCGTCGCACAGGCCGCGTGCGCCCCAACAGTAACAGGGCTCGCCACGCCATGGGCTAGGCTTGTTCGGGCCCGCGGCCCTCTGCGGTCTGCTCGCCACCGCAACTCGGTGCTTTCCCCGTCCTCAACAGGGTACACACACAGGCTGCCGGAGGACGGCGCTCCTCCCGCTTCGAGCGACCCCCCTACTCTCCCCAGCTTTCGACCGGGTGGGGTTGTGGGTGGTGGGGTAGCGCGTACCGTCACAGGCCTGAGAATCTTCTGCGCCACAGCGCGCAGCGACAGCCAAAGGAGAAACATACGGACCGTCAGGCACTGTTGCCTCTACTGACTCTCAGCCTGGGCATTCAACCTCACAGCCAGCAGCGCTCTCTGCGAAGAGGCGCCGAGACGATTCTGATCTCGAGTCGTGGAGATGTCGATGGTTACGTCGACAACGTCCTGCCCCAGCATGGTCCCGGCCATCCTCCACCCCGCCTTCCATCTCCGATATCTCGCATCAGTTGCGCGGTATTCTGATGGCAGCCGTTCTGTGCTCTAAGTACCACCGTCAAGGCGGGGCGAGCTCTTCGCCTACAGGCGTCGATCATCCACGCGAGAGAATTACGAAGAAAACGATGGGTGTGGCCTACGACCGCCGCCAGTACCGCACGCAGGACAGGCCTGAACTGCTGTCGGTGACAGATCCCCGCCTCGTACACCAAGGCCTTCACGGCCGGGCCGTCTATCGCTAGGTGCTCTGTCTCTTTCTCCTGCCGCCAGGACGATCCATGGCAGCAGGCCAGATGCCGCGCAATCCACACCGACCATCTTCGGGTGGTTCCCGACCAGTCGCGTGGACGCACTAACAGTCACATTCGTCTCTTCATCTCAACGCAAGTCCGCCCTGTGCATCCGGTGAGATATTATGCCGGCGGTTCAACGATGTCGCTGTCGGGTCGCCCGCTGCCGCATACACCACGACCCGTCTAAAGTAAGCTGGATAGAAGTGGGTAGGAGCGCGTAGAGGTGACCCTGATTAGGTCGTTTCGATCTTTCATACTTACTTTTGGGATCAGGAGGCAGACGATGTGCTGGGCAGCTCGAGTTATGTAGGGTCTGGTCTCGTTGCGCCAATTGGTCACCCTCGGAGCAGGTCGATTGGGGTGCTTGTCGTTTTCTTGTATGTCTCTCCTATGGTCATCCAAGCGCGGTCGCCTAACACATTTCTAGACCCGCCAGGATTTCTTGATCTCGTTATGAGTCTTCCTTCGGCTAATTTCTCCCTAGGTCTGTAGACGTGGTGAAGTTGAGCTGCCCTCGCGACCCGCTAGATCGCCTCCCCGTGTGATGTCTCGCACCATGGAAGTCGACCACCACCACCGATCGCTATCATTCCACCCTGGACATGTTGCTGACACTGTTGCGTCCACTTGTGTTGTTCCCTGTCACCGTGGCTATCGTTTTTCACACATATTATTATCATATTCGCCTCACGGCCACTCACTACTCACATGGCGCCGCGCGGCTGGCGATGGGTCGGCTCCCTCGCCTTCTCGCCACAGCGCACGCACGGAGCCTCTGATTCATTCTGCCGCTGTGCGCGGGTGCGCGCGCTCTCCCGCGCCGTCCATGCTCTCTCCTGCCGCTAGCGCTCTGTTCGTGAAGCTCGCACGACCTTGTGCCAGCTAGGCCTGCGCCTTCTCGCTAAGGTGGATATCGCGTCGCACTATCGACTATCATCCCGGTTCACACACCCGGACGACCGTCCGCCTCCGTTATGGAGTGGGAGAACCACAACTAGACACTCGACCCTAGCTGCTGCCATTTTCGGCTGCGGTCCGCAGCCGAAGATTTTCATGCGGTGGCCGCCGCCCTCGCGTGGTACATGAACCAGACGGCATCACCATTCTCAGGCACTACTCGACGTATTTCATAATCGTAGGGCGACCCCGTAAACATACGTGCTAGGAAGTAGTGCCAGGATCACTGGCTACACTGGACGAGTGTGCACAGGCACTCAGCGTCCCATTGCTGAACCAACCAAAAGAAATGGACAATGCCGCCCGACAATCTCGCGTCACCTACTTGGGGATAGAGGTGGGAGACACAGAGGTGCAGCTATGCTCCCTGGGGACACACTCAAACGTATGAAGAGCCCTCCTACACGAGTAGAGGCCCAGGCGCCACTTGCACAGGAAGGAACTTGAGTCACTCCCCTCTACTCCCGTCATTCCCCGCCCTGCCAATTCGGCTCTCACATGAGAGTTCCAAGCGGACCTCCACTGTGGAACCTATTTTTTGAGAAGTGGAATGGCGTTCTCCTTTCTCCTCCACCTGACCCACCTGCCCAGGTTCAGGGCATGTGACCGTCGGATGCGTTCGGGCTCCTGGGGTTGTGAGCTCGCGATGGTCACGTGTTTCAGGTGCAATGTGACGACAGTCGCAGCCTCTCACAACTTGCTGAGAAAGCAGCTATCGTCCTCAGTGCACGCCTGGGCCCAGAGCTGTCTGGCCACCGGGTGGAGTGCTTCTGCGACAACCAGGTCTGTAATATCGTGTATCGTCCGCGGCAAGCCGGCACACGGGCTCATGCACTGCTTTGCTGCCTGGTATATGTGTGAAGCCAGGTTTATTGTTTGCCATCGTGCCTTCTACATAAACACGAAAGCAAACGTCTGCTGATGAGATCTCCGTACGTACAACTGGCCTCTTTTCTCTCGCAGGGACCGAGGCAGATCCCACCAACACAGGTCTTGGCCCAGCTGCTGGACCTTCTCTAGAGCTACAAGCTGACTGCGACCCATCGATCTGGCATACCCTCGTTCAGGAGGGCTATTTTTCAAACGAGGTCTCTCCGCTCTATCCAGTCCACTTACAGGGCCGCCTTGCGTTTACCACACATTTCGCATCGCAAGTACGACATTGCAACCCATTTCCCGTCACGAGCAGCTCCTGTGCTATTTCTCGATCACTGGCGACCTGACTTTCCCCACAGACAGGGAGGTCCTACCTGGCGGCGTGCGGAGCATGCAGATCTCACTGGCTGCAGACCCAGAGACATCATCAATGCCACTGTTGACAGAGAGTGCAGGCTTGGCATCCGTAGGGTCGGGTGGAGCGTGTGGGTCAGGGTGGAGTGAGGCACCCGGCAGGCTCGGGTTAGGTTGCCATTACACTGGGGTTCTCGGAAGGTTGCAAGTGCCGCTAAACAATGTCTGCACGTCATCTGAAGTCCTCATTCACACCTCACCAGCACTCCTATGGGCCATCTCCACCCTAGCATTCTTCGAGTCTCCGCTGGGTGAGCTGCTACCTGAAAAGCTCGTCATTCGACCCCACATCCCAGCTCGTCTGGGGCGGATGTGGCAGTGGATCAACCTCCAGCTCCTCGAATGGTCCAAGTCCACCGGAAGCGGTCACATGTGACCAGTCGCGGCTCCAGTGCGGACATAGTGGGTGGTCGGACCGATGCCAACATTTGCCCAGTACAGGCGATCGTGGACTAGGTCGCGAAAAGGTGTGATCAAGCCAGGCCGCCTTCTTCATGATCACCCTAAGTCAGCCCGTCAACGAATCCTGGTTTGTTCCAGTTCCGGGCCATTCTGTCGGCAGTTGGGCTGCCTCAATTCGAAATATGCAGGTCCACAATTTCCACATAGTGCGGCAACGACGGCGGCTCTCGTTGGGATGGAAGACTCAACCATCCAGGCCCTGGGCCGGTGCCATAGCACCGCCTTCCTACAGTACATCCGGATGGCCAAGCATAAATTGGCTGCAATGCCCTGGCTCGTAGCCAGGCACCATCGTTGTGATACTCCAGTCACACTCTAACAGCTCTGTAAATTCCTCCTGCACGCATACTAGTTCTCCTTGTTGTGTAAAATTATAACATCCATTTTGGGGTGTGATGTCCACCCCCTTGCGCAGGGCAATGGATCGGACATCTCCTTTGGCGGGATTCGGTCCTCTACTCCGGGACCCTCATTACAGGGGCCCCCAAAACAGTGAAGTTGCATATCGCTGGCACGTGACCTGGCCGGGGCGAGGCATGACCGCGGAAGTTCCGGGGCTGTGCCCATTTAATTGGCGAGCAGGAGCGAGCCGTTCGTTCGAGCGGAATTTTCGGTATATATACGACAGACCGTCTCGTACGTCATGTAAGTGCGCATGCGCGGCTTTGTACGTGCTTCTTTTTATCAGAAATTATTTCCAAAATTTTACACAGGGTGCCTCACGATATGCTCTAGCCAGCGAGAGAACTCTCCTCCATTCGACGGAATGCGCTGGAACCTTCGGTGACTGACCGAGGCTGTACCTTTTTCCAATCTTCATGGTTCCAAGGTGCAACTTGCAAATACGCTAGGATTGCTCGTGCACGTACTGCTGCACGTTCTGCTCACCTGCTCACCGTTCTGCCAATGTACAATACGTATGTAACGGCGACAGGTAGATCTTTCTTGCTTCACGAAAAGAAACCTTTGCGCTGACAGCACGAACATCGCGGGCAAATCTTAAGTTGGGTCGCTCCCGCTCGCCAACAATGTTCAACATTTCCCCTAGTTAGCATACATATTAGCCAATGCTCCGAGATCACGTGCCAGGGCGAAGAGTTGGAGGTGCCTCCAGCCCCGGCACCTCCCAAATGCTAGAGCAAGGGGCATGGTAGGCCCCTTGCGTATCACTTACGAGGACGACTAGAGTTAAATGATGTTCAACAGCAGTTAACGCAGGGAGGACGGCCAGCCGGGGGCCACGGAGTAGAGGACCGAATCCAGCCGGCCGGATCCAGCCAGCCGGGGCCAGCATTGCGCATGCCCGCGCGCGCGTCGCCACGGATGCGCATACGTGAGCGTATGAATAATGACGGTGAATCCGAATATCGGGCAGTCCGCAGATTTCGCACACAAGCGAGCTGTCAGCTTTCCCACTGTCCCACCCGTAGTCAAGTAGGTACACCTCCACCGTTGGCTGCCCAACGGTGTGACGCCGGGCTGGATTCGGTCCTCTACTCCGGGGCCCTCATTACAGGGGCCCCCAAAACAGTGGAGTTGCATATCGCTGGCACGTGACCTGGCTGGGGCGGGGTATGACCGCGGAAGGTCCGGGGCTGCACCCATTTAATTAGCTACATATTAGCCAATGCCCCGAGATCACGTGCCAGGGCGAAGAGTTCGAGGTGCCTCCAGCCCGGCACCTCCCAAATGCTAGAGCAAGTGGCGTGGTATATAGGCCCCTTGCGTATCACTTACGAGGACGACTAGAGTTAAATGGGGTTTATAATACTAGGCGCTAATACGTTATACATCAATTTCTGCTTATTTAAGGAGATCCCCATGGCGTCCAAAGGGTTAAAAAAAGGTTTACACAGACCTTCATGGGTGGTTTTCTGGAGAGATGTGCAGCAAGGAAGTTCATGGCAATGTCTTCACAGTCCATGATGTTGTCCACCCTCTCCCTCACTTCTTTTGGCATCAAGTAGGAATACAGGTACATATAGGTCTAGGAGGCAAGCAAAACTAATTTCTTAGTGACTCTGTGTTAGGGATGGCTTGAAGCAGCAAAAAGGAAGAAACAAGGGGTCATTACACAGCAAAGATGCACCAAGCTGCTGTGTAATGACCCCTTGTTTCTTCCTTTTTGGTGCTTCAAGCCTAGTGGCAGAGTAACTGTATTTGATACCACTGTTTATAGGTAATTAACCATCGGCTCAGCGAGGGTTATAGTACCATTCCGTCTGTCTGCTGTCCGTCTGTCTCCCTGTTACGCGCACAGCAAAATGCCCAAAAACGATGGGTTGGGTTCAGTGCGACACTGACTTTATATTAAAAATAGCAATTTTGGTAAAAATGCTGCATTCGAAAGTTACGGCAAGAAGACCAAGTGAACAAGCCAATATGCTGATTAGCACAGGCTTAGCTTGACCGGGTTCGCTCTCTGTATATACCTTCAAGTCACAAGAAGTCACAACGGAGGGCGTGTATCGACTCACGCATGCTATCGACTGGCTGTCAGACTCTCCGCGAGCTAGCTACCAGTGGGAGACCACGAGTAAACACATACTAATAGTCTCGCCCATCAATTAGCAGTATTGCGCATGTGCAGTTCGCTGAGGGTTTGCACTTTTCATTAATATAGATAATTTATCCAGAAAATTATCTGCAAAAGCCGATTATTGTATATTGCCACCAAACATGAAAGGAGAAAGTGTTCTAAATTTACCATAAAGCGCACTTTACACAATGAACTAACTTCTATATTATATAAATCCCTTTCAGCTCCATTCCAAAATAATGTCAAACTTTTCAACTAAATTGGGTTCATAGAGTAGCTGGAGGATACGCGGAGCCGTTTTCCTTCATCACGAAATGACACACCATTAGCATACTAGCTCTACAGCTTCACATCTTGACTATCGAGCAAGTCAGCAGGGTACGCACGTAAACGTAGTGAATTATCCATGGCAGGAACACGTAAAACACACTCGATTTTTAGCCAAGGTGTCAAAATTCTTACGTGCCCACTCAGTAGTGTTCAGTATTAGTGGGAATCACAGCTCTCTCCAAGGAGCTGGGAGAAACAGGTGAAGCAAAACCAGCGCGGTCAGTTAGTAGTCCGCATTAGGATACGTGCATTCTTACACGGAGGTCATATCCACTCTGCCATACCAATGTCGAATTCGCTTGGGACAGGAATACCGAAGTCTACAGCCTGCTGCGATCTATAGTTCTCCATCGCGATCACTGTTCACGGCCGCCATTTTTCAGTCCACATTTGAAGAGCTCCGTATACTTACAATGAACCAGTTAAAGTACCCGTATTCACTCGTGCATTCCCGAAAATATTCTCGGCGCGCATGCGCTGCGAGGGTTACTGTACTTGTTTGGTAAGTTTGCCTGTCTCTCTGTCTGTTACCACGTTTTCTGCAACCACGCGCAACGAGACAACGAAAGAGCGATACCAACAGGTTCATCGCTACACTGGGTTCATTTTAAAAAAAAGACGATTTTCGTATAACTAAGGCGTTCAAAAGTTATGGCGTGAAAAGCAAGAATCCAATGTGCTAATGTATTCGCTTACTTCTAGGAAGCGAGAAATAAACGCATGCGTGCGTTACACTGGCGGGTTGCGTACAACGATCACGTGTTTTTCGCAGTAAATGCCACCTGAGCGGCCATGGTTTGAGGGCAGCGCTCGAGGATATTTCTTGTCGTTTCTGGTGCAAATACTTATTTGAGCTGGCAATCAGCACTCGTCTACATTCCGAGCATTGTAGGCAGAGGGGGGCTGACCGATGGAGAGCGCCTGAAGATGTCTGCAGTGTGACAAAACAGTACTCGGGGGCGTGGAACCACGCATGTGACACATAGCCCAAACCACATACGTGGTTCCACGCCGCTGAGGGTTTTGCTTTTCATTTAAATGTGCGGTTGTGGATGTCCCTAGGGAGGGAAGTAAACAGCTCATAATAATATACCTTGTGTATGAAGGTACAACCAGTAAGGCTCATGGAGAACTTGCAGTTAGTTTTTGCATAGTTCCACCTCTTGTCCTTGAAATTATACATGTGAGAGCGACCAAAAAACCCCACCATTCGTTCCCGATTTTCACACCAAACTCTGTGGATTAGACACAGAAGTGCAAAGCACAGTTATTACATACTGAGTGTCGGCAAGCTCATGCTGTATTGCTAAGAATGTACACACACATAACAAATACTCATCAAGGTGTCATGTGTATAGATAGGGGAGGCAAAGGGAGAGAGGGTGCTAAATTTAAGATGTGTTCACCAATCTCTTTTATGCACTTTCTTGCTCATGTGACATGTATGAGAAAGTGCAAACTTATATTGGCCCAATGCTTGTAGTAGCGTACTATCATCTATCCACAGTGTGTGTGCCGTAACACTGAAAGGTTCCCATAGTGGATCTCGGAAGTTTTCCAGAGTGAAAGTTGTGACGTGAGTGTTACGATCGTATGGGTTTTTCATGCCTGTTGTCCATAGGGTTAAATTTCAATCATTGCGCATGCGTGTTATATAGGCTTATACCACGGTAGTGCGTATTTTCAAAGGCGCCCCCCACAGTTTATTCAGTATATTGTGTGCAGAATAATTTAAATGTTAAATCTCATTAACATGGTATAAATCAGTTATACCATGCCTACTTCGGGTGTTTCCGCAAATACCCTCAGGAATGTGTGATAATCCCTCGGGCATTATTGACACATTCCTTTTGGTATTTGCTATAATGGTATAACTACTACACATTATATGTGGGAGTTCCACTCTGGTGCGTTAAGGCCAGTCCGCGAGCAGCAAACCGGAAGCTGGACGGAATCACGTAACCACGTCCCTGCAGTAACGTTTCATGGAAAATATACGGAATAACGCCATGTACGGACGTCATTTTACGAATATGCGCATGCGCGGAACGCGGACGGGTAGTAAGTTTTTCACAACTGTTTTCGCTTAGGCGGAAGGGTTCCGCTTAGTCTATAGCTACTTTTTAACGTTAAGAAAGACAAACGCAAAGTCCTCTGACTGTTTATCCAACGGGGAAGGTGAGCAACTTGACAGTTTTAGATGCAGGGCCCGTTTTTATCGTAAAACTGGGCGCGGTTTCGATATTTTAGTTCGTTATCGACGCGTTATTAGTTTTTTTCATTTCCCCCGTTGGATAAGATTTACTTTAGTATGTACTTGTATCTCTGAGCTCAAGATGAATTCTTAATTCGAAGTGTAAGCAATCCGCCTAAACGCATATACGAATTACATGTAAACAAACAAACAAATAATGTGGGCGTGGTCACAATTTGTTAAGGGATTAAGACCTATGAGTTTTATCACGTTACCAAGTTTGAAAGTAAAAGGTAATGTGACACTCTCAAAACAAACAAAAATATGAAATTTTCCATGATTTTGATGCACCCAGGCCTTAATGCACTAGAGCAGTGCTGGAAGAAAAATTTGCCGAATCCCTACAGCCCCTATCTAAGATGGTTGCTCTAAAACATTTTGGATTGTGTATGTGTCCGACAGTCAGGAGGTTTGTGGCCTTGCTTTATTGAAGTGGCGCATGAAGTGAGACCCAGAGCACACTGGAATGTGTCACCCAGTGTACTTGGAGAATCTGAGACAATAACACTAGCAAGGCCCTACATGAGCTAGAGGGAGCAATCTCCCTAATAATCAGGTACATGGGTATCGCAAGAAAATATATTCTCATAATTATTTGCGTATGGACAAGATGTAGGGATGGTGTCGTGTAGCTTTAGCTGTGAAATGACCCCTTGTTTATTACTTATTACTTTGCCATGCTTTGAGCCATCCCTACATCCCCCTTCATTTTGAAGAAATGATTTTTCCACTTGTTTCTGTTATTTTTATGAAAAGCTCTGAAAAACAATTGTTGTTGCTGGCGGTGGTTAGGCCAACTTTAGAGTATGGGGGGTGAGGTGTGGGAAGCCAATAAGACTCAGGCAGCTGCATTAGAGTCCGTTATGCTGGGAGGAGCTAAGCGCATTCTTGGGTGTTCGTCTAAGACATGTAATGAAGCCGTTAGGGGGGATATGGGGCTTGATGCGTTACAAGGGCGTAGGGATAAGAATAAGTTGAAGTGGTGGTATAAGTTAGCGGCATTGCCAGGCAATAGGTATCCGAAGAAGCTTTTTAATCAGGAATGGAATTTTAAGCCACGGAGAGGCAGGCAGAGGAAGGGTTGGAGTAAGGTCATTGATGATCTCTTTTCGTCATTAGGTCTTGACAAGGCAGAGTGGTTGCATGATATTCAAAATGGGGATTGCTCCTTGAAGGGCTTTTTGTCTATAATAGGGGACAGTATTAATGAGAGGGAGATTAGAAAGTTTGAAGAGGGGCTAAATAGCAAAGTAAAGCTGTTATTGTATAAGACATTTAACAAGGTGGTAGAGTTCAAAAAGTACTTGCATGGGAAAAGTGATGCTGGGTCTAGATTAATGTTTTAAGTTCAGGTCAGGCACGCATGGGCTAAATGAGGAACTGGGCAGGCATAGGGGGAGGGAGGGGGTGAAAGAGTGCCTGTTGTGTGATGATGAGTGTGAAAGTGTGAGTCATGTGTTGTGGGAGTGTCCAGCATATAGTAGTCTTAGGAGCAATTTCTTAGTTGCCTTGCAGGGGAAGCTTGGGGATGATGGGTTTGAGCATTTCCAGTCGCTTGATAGTTTCAGGAAAGCATCCTTTATATTGGGTAGTGAACTGTGGGAGGATAATTTTGGTTCTTTGCTTGGCCTTGTTAAAGATTTTATTTTGGATGTTTGGGAGCTAAGAAAGGTTAGGTTATACGGCGATAGTCCCTGTGTACAACAAACCCAGTCTCAGATTGCGTCTGGGGAGCTGCAGGGTGTCCCTGGTGGAAGGGGTGAGTTGAGGTGTCTGGGAGGTGAGACAGACACCTCATGTTCATATGGTGTATGTTCGTGTGTTAACGGTTCCGCCCATTGCTCTGGGTGCGTGGTCTATGGCCCTAGTGCTATGGCAGCCACCTGAGTATTATTATTATTATTATGAAAAGCTCTGACAAACAATAGAAAGTGTCTAGCAATGCATACGTGGCTCTCGAGAAGTTTCTCCCCAAGCAAACAATAAATCATAGTCTCCCGGAACCATCCCCATCTAAGGTATACTAGCTGGCTCTGCGCCAACGGAGGCGTAGCTACGTAGCTACCGCCGAGACCAAGGTTACACTACGCAACGCACATGCTGCGCATGCACATCATCAGGAAACGCCCCCTGAACTGCCGACTGCTGAGTTAGCAGCAAATGGCGTCGTTCATTGGAAGGGCTACAGGATCTACAGTAGCGATGTATTAAGTAAAAGTATGCCCACGCACTGTTCAGCTATGACCTAAATCTATTTCTAATCCACCTCCTGGAGTAGGATTGGTTAATCTGGATCGTGATCCTGACCGTACCGTTTACACACGTAATCCGTTGTATACAGCAGGTGCCATGCAAACTCTAATACACCAGTCATTACACCAAGCACATATACTTGCCTGAAACCAAATTCTATCTCCTCAGGAGCCATAAGGACATCATCGTCAAGTTGCAACACAGCTTCGGTCTCTATCTCCTTGTAGGGCAGAAACTTATTGTTCAAACTGTTACCTTTACCACGGACAACCTATGGAGAGGAGGGTGTGTGTTAATATCAAATTCCAAACACCTTTATATACTCACTAATAAAACTTTTCAGCAGAGCTCAAACTGTCTGAAAGCCGATGCTATTGCTAGCAACTAAGCATCCGTGAACTCCCTTCATAGCAGGACCATGCTGCCCCTTACACCAGCCTAAGATGTTGGAAGTTACATATCACCACTGCAATTTTTGGTGAGTCAGCAGCTTGTCTTCCGTAGAGACTGTATGGCAAAAACAAAGCTCTGCTGAACCAAAGCCAACCAAGTGTAACAAAACAAGGATTCCCTTTGCCTCACCAGACCGTCTGTCTCCTGATGTCTTGTAAACATTGTTCACACCGTTCACTGTAACTGGTTTGTCACCATGTCGAAGTTTCTATGCACGTGGGTGATTAAGTCATACTGCACACTTCACTGTGTTCCCAGTCCTCACAATATCAATTACCCTCTAACTGGGCTCTGTCGCGCAAGCTGACTTGACTTCGGCACCTCGGCAGGATTACAATTGGTGTAGTCGGCAAGATCTATGGCCGAAGAAGAAAGAGGGCGCGAGGGGGAACCGAGAGCCGATAATCGGGAAGGCTCGGCCGCAAGGGACGTACGAACGCCTGGCGCCGCAAGACCGCTAGTTCTGCCAGAGCCATTCGACGGGACGTCCAACTGGGATGACTGGACGTTTCATTTTGAGAATGTAGCCGCAGTGAATGGGTGGGATGACGCCGACAAGCTGAAGTGGCTCAGAGTCCGCCTGACTGGACGCGCACAAAAGGCTCTACACCGACTCCCAGAGACGGCTACGGCGACATACGCGGCAATGAAGGCTCGTTTTGATCCGGAGAGCTGTCACACCCGCTACCTGGCTGAATTCCAGGCACGGAGGAAGAAAAGCTCGGGAGGTTGGGCTGACTTTGCCGACGACCTAAAAGCGCTAGCCTACCCGACACTCCAGGACGAGGCACGAGAGCAGTTAGCGATCAACACTTTTCTGCAGCAGTTGTCACCGCCTGAAGTTGCGTTCAGCGTGAAGCAGAAGCGCCCGAACACGTTGGACGATGCAGTGGCAGCGACGATAGAGCTGGAGTCGTATGTCAGCCCACCCCCGGCAAACGTATCCACCACGCAACCCGAGATGGCCTTCTCCCCCCGTAACCGACGATAGTCAACTGAAACAGCTGACGAGAGCTGTTGAACATCTCACTGGACAGGTTGAACACCTGAGAAATGCTGGTGCTCGCCCGCCCAGGAGGAGCAGCCGACAGCTCGTCCGTGTGGTGGGGGCAGTGGACGAGGGGCAGCCGACTGCTGTGGAGCCACGCAAACAGGAGATGCTCTGGAACCTCGTTGAGGGCACATCGCCAGACCTCAGTCCAAGTGAGAAAGACTTGTTCTATCACCTTTTGCTGTCTTATGCCGATGTAATAGCACACTCAAAGTCAGATTTGGGGAGAACAAGCATACTAAAACACCATATCTCTACAGGAAATGCCCCCCCCCATATTCGCCAAGCTGTCCGCCGCATCTCCCCACACAAGCGCCAGGAGGTCCAACAGTTGCTCAACCAAATGCTCAAAGGAGGAGTAGTCGAGCCTTCGACAAGTCCATGGGCGTCGCCAATCGTACTGGTTCAAAAGGAAGATGGATCTACTCGCTTTTGTGTGGACTACCGGAAGCTTAACAACGTCACCCGGAAGGACGCGTACCCAATTCCACGGATTGCTGCCACTCTTGACACCCTGCATGGATCCAAATGGGTTCACTACCCCAGATCTCCTGAGTGGCTACTGGCAAGTAGAAGTTGCAGAAACGGACCGCCCCAAGACCACCTTCTGCACAACAGAAGGACTCTATCAGTTCCGTGTGATGACGTTTGGATTATGCAATGCTCCAGCGACATTCCAGCGGCTAATGGATCTGATCCTAACTGGGCTACAATGGAAGGAATGCCTGGTCTATCTCGACGACGTAATTGTCTTGGGTCGGAGTTTCCAAGAGCACCTTTGCAACCTGCGTTCTATCTTTTAAAGACTACGTGAGGCAGGGCTACGACTAAAGCCGTCAAAGTGCTCGTTCTTGCAAAGTCAAGTGCAGTACTTGGGGCACGTGATTTCCCTTAGCGGCATCGCCACTGACCCAAAGAATACGGAGAAAGTTGCTTCCTGGCCCACACCAACCTCCAAAAGCGAGGTTCAACAATTTTTGGGATTCACTGGCTACTACCGTCGATTTGTCAAAGACTTTGCCTCTGTCGCCCGGCCTCTTCATCGCCTCACTGAGCGCAATACATATTGCCTCAACCTCCACCAGTTCTACCTCCTCCTCCGCCTCGCTACCTGCGACGGAACCAGGCTCTACCGGACCGCTATGGGCTGAGCATCTCCCACTGAATTCGGGACGAATTCTCTTGAGGAGGGGCGATCTGTGTAACAGAACAAGGATCCCCTTTGCCTCACCAGACCGTCTGTCTCCTGATGTCTTGTAAACATTGTTCACACCGTTTACTGTAACTGGTTTGTCACCATGTCGATCTTCTATGCACGTGGGTCATTCAGTATATATAGTCATACTGCACACTTCACTGTGTTCCCAGTCCTCACAATATCAATTACCCTCCAACTGGGCTCTGTCGCGCAAGCTGACTTGACTTCGGAACCTCGGCAGGATTACACAAGTATCGACATAGTTTTGTAGACAGGTAGGTCAATCCTAGGCAGAAGATACTGAAAAGCCGACAAACCCCTCTACCCCTGGATACCCAGCCAGCTACGTGGTCAATGAAAAGCAATGAAGTGCAAACCCTCGGCGAACTGCCCTGGGAACTCAAATGCCCCCAAGTAATCCCTTACCCCTACAGTAAACTATATAGCGACTGTGTGTGTACATCATGCGGGTGATAGGTATTAGTCTGACAGGGGAAATGGGAGGGTGGACTGCTCCAAAGGACGTCATTCTGAAGGTGGCAGACAAACTGACAGTGGCTGGGGAGCTGGAGCCTTGTTCGGAGTGGTTCGACTGCATCAAACCTCCTTGAACCTTCTTGAACAAATTCAGCGCGGAGAAAACAAAGTGTGTAGGGATCATTCACATGAGTTTTGTGTGTGTTCGACTGTACTGAACCGTCTCTACCAACAGATTCACAAGGGGAACGAGGTGTGTAGGGTACTTGTACTCTAGTTCAGAGTCATTCGGTGCAGTTCAACTGCATCGTACCTTCAGTGCGGAGAAAACAAAGTGTGTATGGGTCATTCACATGAGATCTGGGTGGTTCGACTGTATTGAACCTTCTCTATGAACATATTCGCAAGGGGAACGCGGTTATACTCTAGTTCGGAGTGGTTCGACTGCATCAAACCTCCTCAAACCTTCTTGAACAACTTCCGTGTGGAGAAAACAAAGTGGGTAGGGGTCAATTGCATGAGATCTGGATGGTTCGACTGCACTGAACTTTATCGACCTTCAAGTGAAATGGACTGACCTCTTCATGAAGTTGAGCGACCGCTACTAGTAAAGTAGACTGACCTCTTAGTAAAATGGACCGACCCCTTAGAAATGTAGACCGACCTCTAATAGTAAAGTGGACCGACCTCCTCATCGACTGCACGTGCGTATACAGGGAAGTGATTGGGCGCTTCCCAGGAAGTATCACTGGGTGGATCAATGAGTATAACATTTGAGCATTTTGACCTCTACCACCGACCCGCAGTAGACCACACGCATCAAGAAATGGATGGAGAGAAAACAAACGACTTGACTTGGTCAACGATTCATCATCCTTGAGGGCCTCAATTTCAGCAACGAACGTCTGTGCGAGGGAGACCCAATAGTTCTCTGAAACTACCAGCTCAGAAGTAGACAAGTAGAGTGAAGTGGCGCGATCTTCTTTCCTGCAACGGCAGTTGTCGATAAAACGACAAATCCAGGTAGTGAGGCGTTTAAGGCGTGTGAAGGATGAAAATCGTTCTAGAGGTATGACTGGAATTGGAGTGTCGGCGACAGAGTGTAGGCAAAACATCCCTTTCTTCTTCTATGGGCAACTCGACCGAGTGTGTATGTGACTGGGTAGGTCAATTAGTTGAAGACAATCGCAACCAATCAGGAGCATTCCACCACAGTCCATGGTTGACTAACTCGGAGGGGAAGAGGCCTCGCTGAAACACAGTCAGTGGGATTGTCTGGACTACTGACGTGGTTCCAGCGGCCAGGAGGTATGTATTGTATGATGTGAGAAATACAATTGGCGACGAAAGTCTTAAATCGACGAGGATTCCCGTTTAACCAATTGAGAACGATCGTGCTGTCTGTCCAGGCAAACACGTCTTCGGTGGGTATGTTCAACGCCCTTTGGGTGTGACGAAGAAGTTGCGCGAGTAACTTGGCTCCACACAGCTCGAGGCATGGGATGGTCAATCTCTTGATGGGAGCAACCTTGGTTTTGGAGATAATCAACGAGACGTAGACGTCATCATGTTTGCCCTGAGTGCGGAAGTAGACAACTCCTGCATAGGCGGCTTCAGAGGCATCGCAGAAACCATGAAGCTGGACAGAGGCGACGTCTGCATGCCTGGGATAGTAGCAACGTGGGATGTGATGATCGGCAAGTACGTGTAGTTCTGACCTCCACTTGAGCCATGACTGATGCAGAGCTTGAAGTAGTGAGTCATCCCAGGCAATCTTGGATTCCCACACTCTCTGGAGTAGGATATTTGCTTTGATTATTGAGGGTGAAAACCATCCGAGGACATCGTATGTCTTAGCGATGTCAGAGACGAGAGCGCGTTTGGTCATGCCGTCAGTGTGCTGGAGAGGAGAGACGGTTAGGCGGAAAGGATCGATGTTGGCGTTGCACTGAATGCCGAGTGCCTTTGTATATTCGTCTGGGTTAGGAATATCGTGTGTTGATTGGATGTCTCGGAGTTCTGGTTGGATGTGGCATAACACATTTGGGTCACTGGAGTTCCATTTCCTGAGAAGGAAGCCGCCCTTGACGAAGAGATCTAGTAGTTGGTGATGCAAGTCTATGGCTTCCTCAATGGAGTCGGAGCCAGTAAGACAATCGTCTACGTAAAATGCTGTTTCGACGGCTTTAGCAGTTTCTGGAAACTCCAAAGCGTGATCCATGGTGTTGCGTTTCACGGACATGTTGGCGGCGAAAGATGATGCTGATACACCGAACGTCACACGAGTCATTCGGTAGTCTTGAAGTTGTTCGTCTAGGTCACTTCGCCACACGAAGCGATGTAGGTCTCGATCAGATGCATCCAGCTCGACTGCCCGATACATCTTGCTTATGTCTGCAGTCAGTGCGATTCGATGAAGTGTGGAGCATGGGGTTTCTTTGGCAATGGGACAATAAATCTTCCATCTGGTGCACGGCGATGGCTCATCTCGAAGTGTTGCATGACAGACCTTTCTTCAGGTGAGAGATTTGTTTTGTGCTTCGTGTTCTCCTCGATTTCCCAAAATCTGCGTAATAGATCGTCGTCTGCGGTGACAAATGTGTGGTGAGATAGGGCAACGGGTTCTGAAGTAGACTGGTCGGTTGAACACGCTAGTACCCATCCAAACACAGTCTCGAATGCGACAGGAGTACCTGATGGTCCAACCCGCCGTCCGTGCAACAATGCTGCAGTGAATACGTCGACACCGAGGAGGATGTCAACTCTCCCAGGACACCCAAAGTCTGGATCTGCAAAAGGAATGTCGTAGAGATGGGTCCAAGAGGAGCTGAAGGCGATGGGATGAACTGGTAGATCGCACGTTACGCGTGGGACCACAATAGCCGTGACGTTGAACTTGCTATCGGCTCGAGTTGACGAAATTGTGACGTTGGTGAGTGCTTGACGAGAACTGCTGGATAGACCTGCCACGCCAGATATCGTAGTGTTCTGGTGCAGACGAGGGAGGCAGAGACTCTTGACTAAACGCTCCGAAACGAACGAGGCTGATGAGGCGGAATCTAGCAGAGCTCTGGCCGTTACGGTGGAACCATCTGGGGCTCCAACAAGAACCTTACAGGTCATTAGCAGTGAAGTTTGCCCTAAGCTGGCTGCTGTGTTGGACGAGACCTTAGAGTCAGGCTTAGGTAGCGGTGAAGGGGGTTTGTTCTATGTGGGTGGATTGTCGAGATGAAGGAGAGTATGGTGAGGTTTCTGGCATGTCTTACAATGATGCAATGACTTGCACTGTTTCACGAAATGACCGGGCCTGAGACAGTTGATACAATTTCCGTTTGACTTCAACGTGCTAATTTTCTGCTCATGAGACAGTAACTTGAAGCGCGGACATGCATAGAGGGGATGCCTTTCCGTTTTGCATGCGGTACAACTAGGCGACTCAGAAGCATTAGCGGCAAACGAGGTGACGGGTTTGTTATTGGAGGGAGGCTTCTTGTTCGAAGACGAAGGCAGAGATTCGGAGCTTGCTATAGTGAGGGACTATGCCGCTGCCACTCAAACATAGTGCTAGAGTCCAACTTCAGCTCTAGAACCGACGTGATGAAGGGACCCGGAGCTTCGCATCCCATGGCCTTCAGAGCACACAGATGCTGTTGGACGATGTCGTGGAGACGTCGCAACTCCTTCCCATTTCCTTCTTTGAGTGGAGGGGCCTCTAGAATCACGCGGACGTGAGCCTGGTGTATAAGATGAGGTCGATCGTATCGCAATTGCAAAGACTTAACGGCTTCAGAGTAATACTCACCGGAGCGCGAGAGACCTTCAATTGCTCCCTTTGCGGAACCGCCCTTGAGGGATTGCTGTAAATAGACCATTTTCTCCGAGTTGGAGAAGTGCGTGCGATCGTGTACTGATATTCTAAACTGCTCCCAAAAGGACCTCCAATTGAGTATATTCCCATCAAATGTGGGAACATCTAACTTAGGAAGCTTGAGCCCTTTGTTATCAGAGGTGGGAGTAGAAGCTTCAGAGATGCCAGATGCAGAGGACAATAATTTCTTTATTGTAACACAACAATCAAATTCCTGGCTCTCTAATGAGTCCTGGAGGTCGAAGTCATCGGGGAGTTCCATCCTGTGCAGGTCGTCGCGAGTCTTAACGAGATCTCTGTTGATATCGTCCGTCCGTTCCTCGTACTGACGGAGTAGACATGTGTCGGAGATGGTGGTGGATGCGTCGCAGACAACGGAAGTTATCGAGACGAGATACTTCTGAAGGTGAACTAGCTTCCGAGATGCAATTCTGCGAGAAGACTCGTTTGACGAAGGCGACGAAATAGCTATGACTTCCTTCACGCGAACCGTGAGTTCGGCCACGAGGTCGTCGTGAGAATCGAGTGCCTCTTGCTCCTTTGCGAGGGCGTCCTCGTCATCGATCAGGTCGATGAGAGCGTGATGATGAGAGCGTCCAAGTCCAATAGCTTTTGAGACATACGTTGCGCTAGTTCCCACGTCTTTGGCTCCGTGTCTTCGCCTTCCAAGTCCTTGATTCGGTTGCCAAGTCGAGTGAGTGAAGCGCGAGCTACACCTCTTCTTTTCTTGGCATTGGCGAGCAAACGTCCCGGGTCAACAGTAGCCCTATTGAAGAGAGAGCACGTGGTATTCTAGATCAACGAAACGGGCGACATTCCGAGAAACAACCATCCACAATACGAAAGTTCGGGTTGTATCCGGCTCGAAGGACGAAAATATGTTCGAGTTCTTCTCGGATGCGATCGGATTTATCGCGGTGAAACTAAGGAGCGAGACTGCACCATTTTCTGAAAATCTCTTATTCTCTCTCTAATTTTGCGTAACTACAGACATTTCGAAATGTGTAGTGCGTATATGAGATGATACAACAACAGCCGCCTCGTAGCCTATAGTGCAAGAATAGTCGTGGACAGAAACACACACACAACTACTGTAACCCCCGCTGCGCATGCGGGCCGAGGTTTAATGAAAAGCACTGAAGTGCAAACCCGGCGCATTGTGACGCGCAAGCGTAAGTAAACGCATGCGCGGTACCACTAATTGATGAGCTGGGTTTAGTTTTAGCTCTTTGGGGTCGAATATAATTTTTACGTAGCGTCTTTACGCGCATGCGTTTTTCGCGCAATGCGCAACAGCGCGTTGCCACACCCTCCGCGTGCAATTCGCGCTATACGCAAGGGCTAGGAATGGAGAAGACGCTCGTGTGTGTGTTTTTCGCTGCAACGGAGAGTTCATCTGAAGCTTTTGACTCTTCTTGGAGTTCAGGAAAACCAGTGGTCAAGGTATGTCATTGTAATACGCAGGTAGCATATGACTTTCTAACACACTGACTGAATTCGAACTAGTGTCTGAATTTGTAGATGCCGTTGTTTTGAAGGGTGTCTGAGATTGTATTCTGTTTTGTGTGAGCCCCAGTTTGTGTTCAGGGTGGGTAGTGCCGCTTTGTCTTCAGGGAAGTGTGCTATAATTAGAGTTAGCTACATACACGTCTTTCGCGTTGTATGTGGTGTCACGATCTGTCAGCTAGCCAGCACCTAGCATGTTGTTTCCGTCGGGAATCCCCTCTTCGTAGGCTTCATGGGCATGTACTGAATCATGGAGGACCGACCTGTGTGCATGTATAGGTGTATTTGTGAACAGATTGTGTTTTTTACCCTTGTAGCCGATCATCGCCTCATCAACACTGTTTTGGGGGTGAGGGCTGTAATTCTCCTTGCACTTCCGCTTCATGTGTGTGATGATGGGGAGAACCTTCTGCAGACAATGGTACCCAGGCTCATTCTGTGAAGGTAAGCGTGTGTTGTCGACGAAGTGCAGTAGCGAGATATCTGTTCGAAGCGGTCGCGTGTCTTCGACGCAATGAATGTGTTGCGCAGCTTGTCGTCAGTGGACCAGTAGTCACGGATCTCGGGAAGGCGATTTATCCTCATGACTACCATGAAGCCAAGATAGGCTTTCAGTTCTTCAACTGAGGTTGTCCACGTGGCGTTGCTGTATGCATTTTATTACTGGGATAGTACAGATCTGTTTGTGTACTGTAAATTACTCATACCATTTTCTGGTCTGCAGGGTCCAAAATTGTCGCCCTGCATGATTCTCTCTCAGTTTCTATTCCCCTCCCTCTCCCCCTGCCCCTCCCCCTCCCTCTCCCCTCCCTCTTCCTCTTCTCTAGTCTCCCTCTCTGTCCCCCATTCTCTGTCATGCTTGTCTCTGATTGAGCTGCAATGCCATCCTCCTCGTTCGTCCAGTCCATATCACTCTCACTACTCTCTGAGCTCTCCATTTCTCCCGGACTACTGGCAGCAGGGATTGGCTCTGGATCTACAAGATTTTTACTAGCTCTAACCTTTTTAGTCTTATTTTTTTGCCTATTCTTGCGTGCAAAAAACATACCATCATGCATCTGCTCAGATTCTGACTCATGGACATCAGAGTCCCACTCCATCCCCAGGTCATCATCACTACGGACTCGGGGTCCTCTCCGGCGAAGAACTGGATCACTGAGATGTGCTGTGCCACCGTGTGGGTGTAGCTAGCAGAAACTAGGAGGAGCTGAAACGAGCAAACAGGCGTGGGTGTAGCTAGCGTTGCAGCGGCGGTACTGCGCAAGCCCGCGCGTTTGGTCATGATGACGTATGTACCCAAAAGGTCACGGTTTTAGTCTATTTGTGGGCAAAGTAATATCCAAAAAGCCTCTAAGCACGAGTGAAGACGCTGGAGGAAGATGCCGACTCCTGCAGCCGGCGAAGGGTCGAGGTAAGCGTTAACACGGAGTACCTACTCCGCGCGGAACGAATCCATTCCGCGTTATCACGCATTGACGCATATTTGCGTCCTCGGCCCCAAAGAGGGTCAGTCTATACTGTATATACAATGGGCCCTACCCCCATTGTAGCACTGTGGGCATGATATAAACAGGGGACCCACTACATATACATTGTGGTTACTCAATGCTAAGCCTAACAACAATGACAATGGAAAGAGCAGTGCTTCAACAATTCCCCACTAAGAGTCCATCCCCTTAGGGTCTTGGGTGTATGGCGGGTTATTAGTGATGCAAATTTAGACAGCTACTTACTCACCACAATAGGTATTCCAATATCGGGCCACTTCAGCTCAGCAGATGGGTCATCCTCATTGTTCCAGACAATCACCACTTTGTTTAGGGAAGGAATCCCTTTAAGGTGTGCAAGCCCCTCCATCAGTGCTTCGTTCCTTTTGTAAGTTATTATCACCACAGTAAACTGCTCAGGAGGTACATTCACAAGAAAATTTTTCTTGAAAGTTGACTCTATGGCAGCTCGTCCTTTCGCTGACTGCGACGCACTGTGAGCAAATTGCGACCTCGTTCAATCTACTGAAATGCAATCCAGGATTGAAGGGGGATGAAGGGTAGGAAAACAGGGGACCTGGGATATCATTCCAGAAACTCCACGAGTAGGCAGTGAAATTATTGGTGAAGGAAGGAGAGGTAATCTGCTTGTGGTGGGGGGCAGGGAAGTAAAGGAGCTGCTTCCAACAAGTGAGGAGCAGGGGGAGGTGGGTGGAGAGTCCGTGACCTCACTATGGCTACAGCAATCTGGACAACCCTCAGTGGAGAGCTGAAGTAGGTGTACCACAAATGTCGGCCCTTGAGTCTGAAGTTCTGAATGTCACCTGAACTAACACTACGCAGGATGTGGAGGATATCAGAGTACCGGCCAGAAGGAACGATGAGTCCTGCCCGACTCCAGTCAATTACTTCGTCAAATGGGAGAACCCCTACTCCAACGACAACTGGTATAGAGCCACACATCAGAGACTCTATCAGTCTAGTATAGATACCGACTCCTGTTCCAGCGTTAGGGCCACCTGGACTTGGGACGAGGGAGAACATAGACTTGGAACAGAGCTCAAGTCGAGATTTCTGGTCTCCACACAACATCCACTGCCCTCCACTGCCCTCTTTGTCTTCCCGGTGGCTGGCTGTTGGCACTGGAGCTGAATGTTCACTCTTTCTTTACCTTTTAAGAGCTGCTGGAGACTTCTGATGTGTTGTGGAGTGATAGCACCAGAGCCTGGGTGTTGATGTGGAGAGTGTTCTCCGTGGAAGTGGATAAAAGTTTCTCGGGAGACAGGAAGGAGAGGGGATAGCAAATCCATCGAGTCTGCCTCTGCCGTCCTGAGTGGAGGGAGAAGGATGTCAAAGCCTGTACTGAACGGCTTGGCTGGTGAGATGACACTCCGTGCAATGATAGCCTTTCCTGTTGAAACACCTTCCAGCATGCTGCGGCTGGTCAGTGGAAAGCTCAACCAGAATGTGGTTTTCGCCATATTCCCCCCACTGTGCCAGGGAGTGAATTTGTGTCTCCAGGTGGCCAACGTTTTCTCTTTCACTTTCTCTGTTCCAAAGAATACTGAAAAACACACATGCTTTAGTAGGGTCAGAGGTGTATGAACCTGTCTCCTTCAAGACATCTACTAAAAGTTGAGGAGAAAATGGATTTTCGTTCGAGGAAGACGTAAGCAGATCATCATACACATAGGTGGCGAATGGGTGAGTGAATGGACATTTCTCTAGGTTGAAACAGGTGTGAAATGTACAGGGGTTCCATGTACTGTTGGAACGGAGATCATCCTTTCCTGAGTGGGAAGGCACCATCAGGCTGCCTTCGAGAGTGATGCTGTTTGTGTCAAGAGCGACTCCTTCCTGAACATCGTGTTCATCCACCTTTCTCTGGTCCTGGTTATTGTCAATCCCAGTCACTTCACACGTGAAGCGACTCCTTGTCGCGTACACAATAAGCGCACTAAGTACAATGGATGCAGGGACACAAGTTACCAGCAGCCTCAAGGGTTTCCCCATAGCGAAGCAGACAATAACTCTGATCACTGCACCACGCACTAGTCTGGCG
>CASHTH010000594.1:0-35589 GCA_030341885.1 Geodia barretti
CACTCGCGTCATACCTATATAGATAGAGCGTCTACCGACGCTCTGATATACAACTGTAGTGTCCCGCTCATGCGTGAAAAACTTTGAACCATGATGCATTATGTATGAGTATGTAGATATATATAGCGATGTAGCTGACAACGTGTCAGATCAGAGTGTATACTAAACTGCAAACCCTCGGCGAACTGCGCATGCACGGTACCGCTAATTGATGGGCTGGGCTATTTGTAGTATGCGTTTACTCGTGGTCTCCCGCTAGAGTAGCTCGCGGAGAGTCTGACACGGGCTAGCCACAGTAGTAGATAGCATGCGGGAGTCGATACACGCCCTTCGTTGTGACTTCTTGTGCCTCCAAGGTACACAGAGCAAGCGGATCAGGTCGAGGTAAGCTAGTGCTAATTAGCATATTGGCTTGTTCGCTTGGTTTTCACGCCATAACTTCTGAACGCGGAACTTTTACGAAAATCGCCATTTTTAAAAATGAAGCCAGTGTAGCGCTGAACCCGTTAGTGTCGCTATTTTACCTGTTTGTCACGCGGGGTGGCAGACGGACGGACAGACCACAAGTACGTAACCCTCGCTGCGCATGCGCGCCGAGGGCTAATAATGTTGAGTGACTCTGATCTCTGTCTGTGAGAGCCGTTTGCGAGACCAGCAGCGCTCCACGGTCTGGGGCGACGGGCGTTACACAACACACTATATAAATTACTGCACACACTTGATGAAGGGCATAATATTATGCAAAATGTGAATAATGCACAAGCAACACATACAAACTAACATAATATTATTTCAACCATTAGTTAACACGTAGCTATATAGTTTTAAAAGGACAGTGGAAAAAAACCGACCACATTTATCAGCTGATTGATTGTATCAGTTTTTCTGAAGCTCTCTCCTCATAGTTATCCAAGACGTGCTGTCGTTTCGCTCTCCACTGCGACACCAAGTGTAGAGATTGTTGGATAAAGCTAATGCCTTGTACCATGCTTTTCAAGACCAATGCAGTCAGATAGACAAAAGGAACAAGTGATGATACTGCAGCCGACGCAAAGCCAAATTTTGGTCTTATTTCATCCCAATCAAAGGAAAGTGTTGCTATGCAAACACTGGTGAAAGTTACAATGAAGGATAATATGAATAGCAGATCGATTTTTATGTAGAACTTGAATTGTCTCTTGTAAGGATTGAATAGTACTATGAAACACATAGCTGCAGCAGCAATAAATATGGAAAGTGGAAAACTCATATCACTCTGTGTTAGGTTATACACGACGACACCACAAATTCGAAGTATTGGAAACAGAGCAGAAAAATACCTGCACTCCCACCCTCCATCTGACCTGTCACGATAGTATCCTTGGAAACACTCCATGAACGTTCTCAGACCTGGGCTGTTCAAGTGACACTTGTTGAGGAAGACTTGGAACCACTTCATTGGGTAGAATATGAGTAGCAGTATGAAAACAATTGAAATAACGAGGATTATTATGGCAATGATGAAGTACGGCATGTTTTGCTGACCCATAAACTCAACAGTTCCATCATAGTACATGAAGTGCCCAATCCTGGAACCATGTATGTTGAACACTGGCGTGCTTAATAGCAGTTCACCCGAGACGCCTACAAACTTGATGAATGAGAGTAGGACAAAGGTCGCAAAAGCATCGATGATTGAATGTCTAATGTTCCATTGCTGTCTGATTCTTGCAGAACACCAGAGGAATGGTCTCCACAGCCTCACAACTAGCCTGCATCCTCTGTCATGAGCTGTCACTAGTACATAGAAACACACCAGCAGGAAGAGAGGGTAGGCAGCAACCAGGTAGTCTAGAGCTATCACCTGCATTGTGGTCAGTGGCAGGCAAATTGGAGGAATGAGCATTCGGAAAAAGTCCAAGTTCCAAATTCCAAAGGCAGTTGCAAAAAAAAAAACGTAATTCTGAAGGAAGATTGGCTTATTATTTCGCATTACTTGTTGTGTAAGAGTTCGTAGGTTAGTAGGTATGGAATATGCTTGGCACACAAATATAGCAGCATTCAGTTGTGGAGATGTGACTGATATGTGAAATACCACAACTATTACCAGGAATGCAGTGAGCGGGATGTATGCCACAGTTATATACATGATGATATTAGCAGGCAGTCCTCGCTGACACTGATAGCACTTCATGTCATAGGAATATGGAGAGATGAAGTGGTTCTCTTTGCAAGCTCCACACAGTCTTCCTTCACGATTGAGGTAGTCACAGAGTTGGTGATCTTGCTGGGTAAGGTTCTGATCTACTTCATAGTAGAGTCCAAAACCTCCATCGATGTACTTGCCATGATATAGAACATAGAGACAGCGACCAATTACAGGATCATGGTGAGGGTTGAATGATGTGAGACAGAAGGAGTTCTGGATACCAACTGTCTGACTGACATTGTTGCAGATTATCTTGTTCAGGAGACTGCTGCCACAGGTACACCATCCTTCATCCGAAAGGTACAGCCAAGTCGGGCAAGAGCTATTGGTGACTATACATTCACTTGCATGTACAAAGAATGCTACCAATACTGTTAGGACCATGGGTGGTACCATTGTCTGTCTATATTATACAACTCTCTGGCTGTTTTTGAGGCTTTTATGAGTTTTGCGAAAAGTAGACCCAAGCGTGTTGAATTTTAAGTATCTGTCATGCATACAAAAAGTGCATGAAGAATTTCAAATATCTGTCACATGTAGCTACATGCATGGCATGTCAAGTATGTACGTAGCCGACACGAGTCTCCCTGGTTTAGGTTTACTGTACAACAGCCAGGACAGCACGCTGCAGTTTGAACATAACATACTGCTGTCTTAAATCGTAAGCAGCTTTTTCCCTATGTAGCTAACTGTTAAAAAAAAGGTGGTTGGTGCGGTAGCTACCTTCAGCATGACTGTGGCAATTTGGGTGTCCAGGGTGACCTTGGTGTCACAAGGCACTGTTCTGCTCAGCGCCTGAGTTCTATGCCCTAAGCACTGTACTAGACACCCTGTAGCCCAAAGAGCAGCAATCACTGCACTGCAACCCTACAGACACCCAAGACACCTGCAAACACCACAAACTTTTTTAATTTTATTATGACCATGGCACTGTAGACACTAGTTTCACTAGCTCACGCACCACCTGTGACTTTGTGTGCATTACATGGAGGAAACCACTGACTTCTACTCCCTTATGGGTCAGCTAGAGGAGCATATGGAAGCACTCACAAATACTGGTCCTGAACATTGCTGAGGTTCAAAAGAGCAAAGTCTGTTTTTGCTGCTAGTGTCTCTCCTTGGCCATTAGCCACCAAATTAAAAGTACTCTCTTGACTTGTTTGTTGTCATGCCCACCTGAAATGGCAAATGGCTAAAGTATCAATCACAAATGTCTCACCTGAGGCCTAAGGTAACAGATACTTGTCGCAAAAAGACGTCAAGCATGACATGCTCCCTAAAGCCTATAGCTCACCGATGTGCTTCTATGACACAAGGGGAATTTTAGTTCTTTTTACTGAGGGAAATTTGTCAGTGAAAAGTTGGTGTTTCCTGAAAAACAAGTGATGCTCTGAAGAGGGTTTTGGCCATAATCAGCAGAGCATACCACGGTAGGTATAACTTAATTAGCCAAAATAACAGGGTTAGAGTAGTAATGAAGAAATTGGTATGAGTCAGAAGTACATGGTTGCAGGGAAATTCACAGTGAAAACGAGATCAGAAGAAATAATGCATGTTCCGTTCTTCTAGACATAGCTATTAATATGTGAGACTAAGGATTGCACCTCAATTAGTTAAATTTTGCTTTTGAGAATTTTCAATGCGTGCCATTGATGGCACTATTCAAAGTAAATTGCGACCCGACGAAGTTTGCGTCTGCAGGTTCATGTACCGCTATCGTACGAGGAGTGGCGGATGATGTATGTAGTGACACGGCTACTTCTTGTGCTGACGAGAGCTGTGGAATGGTGAGTTAGCAAAGTTTTGTCTCTGCAGGTCTTTTAGCGTCAAGCGCAAACTACATAAGTCTTTGGCGAATAATACTAAATACAGTTAGTTCTGTTTAACGCACACTCCTTACCACTGCGACCGTGTTGCAACACACACACACACACACACACACAGAAACGCAGACACATGTGCGCAGGCGACAAACGCCTTGAGATACTTGTCGCGAGCAGGCGAGGGTTAGTGCATGCTGCTGGCATCAGAACATCACCAACTGAAATATCTTATGATTCATGAAACCCAATGGCTAAGCCGGGAAGGCACGTACTAGAGTTCAGAGTGTTTGTGATGAGATGCAGTTGGCCTGGTTGGAGGGGTGGTGGCTCTGGCCTCCTGCAGGTCCCTGATCTCCCCGTCATATCCACTCCATTCCGGCAGGATTCTCATGGCACGCGTCAATTTGGGCTCTTTGGTGAGTGGGTTATTGCACTGCGTCCATCAAAAAGCAGAAAAGGGAGTCAGCATACTGAGGGTACTACTCACCGAAGTGCAAACCATCAGGGCACTACACATGTGTGGACCGCTACATTATGAGTATGCATATAAACGTGGTCTCCACGCTAGTAGCTCGCGGAGAGTCTGACACGGGCTAGCTACAATAGTATAGCTAGCATGTTGGAGTGAATACACGCCCTCCGTTGTGACTCATGTGCCTCCAAAGTACACAGAGCAAGTGGATCAGGCCGAGGTAAGCCAGCGCGATTATGCATAATAGCTTTTTCACTTAGCATATCTCTTAAGGACATTGCTATAGAAAGGTGTCCTTCCTTCAGTGGCTCCACTGTATGTAGTTACTCACCAGGTCAATGGTCTTGGCGGCTGACTTGCTGGATTCGCTGCACCAGGTCTCGCACCAGAGCCACTCCTGGGGGAGGCTCTTGATGGGGACCTGGTGGATCATGTTGTTGGGGAGGTCCTGGTCCAGGTTGGCCAGGGAGTTGGGGTCCTGAGACAGGGCCTGATACTGCCCACGGAGCCTGTCCCCTGCAGCCAGCTGTCTGAACCGCAGCAGGTCCACGACGTACAGGGCCGAGATGTGGTAGCGTCTGTTCCCAAGGTGGCTCCTCCAGTAGCCTCGCTCCCAGAATCTGATTGGCATATCAAAGATCATTCTCTTCTAAGAGAACAATGGGCAAGCACAACTTTGCACAATTACAATGGGCTGGTTCTTAATGTGTAAGCATTCACTTTCATTTACTACTATGTCTGCATTCACTTTCATAAACACAAGCAGGTGTTTTGATCTTCTAATGTATGAGAGTTGTTCACTGAAAGTTGCCTGTGTGAAACATCTGAAGTGTACACTTACAACAGTAGCAGGTGTGATCGTTGGCAACACAAACATGGTGAAATAAATGTGACGAACCGAAATCCCTCCATCTCAGGACGGTCATTGCAGAATGGTGTGTAGCCATAGGGAGCTCCATCCAATGGTACTTCCAGTAACTCAGCCAGATCTGCTCTCACAATCTAGTCACATGATATGAGCGTTTAGTAAGCCCATTAATAGAACCTTCGGTACCAAAAACCCTCTGCAAATTGCTTTTCAAATATGCAGAGGGGAATCAGTACCAGGATATTACGGCCAGCTTCTGAAAGGCAATTCTTGGTGAGTGGAAATCAACTAGGAATGGCAAAATAGTCACATGTCAAGTGTTTGCTGACCATGTACATAATTATATGCGTATACAGGTTTAATTTTCAATTTGCATGCCATTCCAACCAAAAATCGGTGTATTTTAAACATTGTACCTGATCGGCATCGACAAATATGATGTGTTTCACGGAGAGCGGGAAGAGTACGTCGAGAAAGAGAATCTTGTAGCCCCAAATAAGCCTCTGTTTCTCCTTCTGCTGGTGGAGCCAGCGAGGCCACTTGTACTGCACCAGCTGGTACTGGAACCCATAGTGCTCCGCCATGTCGGGGATAAAGTCCTTGAAGGTCGGGGAGAGATAGTTCTCCAGGAACCAGAATTTGACTGGATGAGTGGTGTGCTTGAGGACACTCAGCATCATGATCCTGCGGGGGGGCAGGGAGCTTTAGGTGAGCGAGAGAACAGACTGGGAGTCTGATCGGACGTGACATGACTGCAACACACCTCCCATTTTTAGTAGAACACCTCCCTAAATAATTAGTTAGAAAAGCTGGTGGAGCACGCTGTCGCAAGCGTAACTATGCGCGCGGACCTTTAGTCAGCAATTTTTCGTGTCCGTTAACGTCTGCGCGAGATTTTACTCACATCAATTTAATACTGGTAAGGAGAGAGGAAGGTTATGGTTAAGAGGGGGATGTATATATTATGTATGTATGTACCTGAGAAATCTCTCATAGAGGTGGCCAGATGCGATGGAGAAAACGTTGATCGTCTCATTCTTCCCAAATGTAGACTCCTTTTTCTGGCCCTCCTCTCCTCCTCCCATTAAACTAACATACACATACGTACACATCAGAAAGTATACACTACTGCAGCAAGTATACAACAGCAGGGGATCTGTATAGTGTGCCATAGGCAAAGAGTAAGACAGTATGCTAGTACACATAATGTATGCAAAGCTAGTATGCACCAGAGACCCACGGTGGAACGTAGCACGTAATGGATACTTGCAAAAGAGATTAGAACACTTACAGACCTGAAAGTTAAGACGTTCCTGTGCACATCGATATACGTACTGTACAGCAGGAAAGTGGTGCAAAATTTCACGCTTTTGAGGACAGGTCACGTTCCACGAAAATAGACTCTTGTTGTGAATATGGTGCGTCACCGCACACAGGCGCAGGCAGGGCCTGGGTCTAGCCACACATGTCCACATACGTATGAGGGACACTCCCTTCATGATGCCATGGGAACGCAAAGATACTAATCTCATCCACAATATTATAAGAAGCCGAAAAGTCCGTCAGGTGGATCACAATGTGTATATATAGCAGGGGACAAGTGTGTGTGTTGAGAGGACTCCCTGGCCTCTTTGTGCACGTGGCAGTGGACTGGTAATATAGGAATTGTGGAGGGCGAGCGGCATGAAAACCAAGAGGCAATTTAACAAAAATGTACACATTTTGCAATCCCACTAGACGGTACCTGGAGAGGGTGGCCCACATGCCACCAGCATCCTCCTCTTTCCCCTCTCCCTCTTCACTGTAGAGTAACCTCACTCCCTCCATCCCCTTCCTCTTGGCCACCTTCACAATGTGGATCTCCCCGGAGAACGATCGGACAGTCACTGACACCAGATCCTCTTCCTTCTCCCACAGTCCGTCTCCTGAATGACTGTGGAGTGAAAGACAAACAGTCGCAGCAGTGTGAAATCCCTCCATATTACGTGTACGAAATGAATAAAGAACATGGTACTATCAGCACTGAAAGTGAATCACAAAGTCTAAGTCTTGCAGAACGAAACAATCGGTTCGCTACTACTCGCCATAATGCTTAGCATTCCACTAGTATTTCTCTATTGGTGGATCACGTGTGAATGTACATGTAAGTTCGTCCACAGCTGTGCTTAAAGGTAATTGATCCTTGTACTAGCTCACCGAAAGTGGATTTCACATGTACCAAGTACAGTACACCGTAAGTGTACAATTAATAGATACGTCTGGAGTTGGAGTGGGGCATGTTCTCAACTATTGCTTTAACAGTTTATGCCTTTGACGTATCACATTATGTGTCAACAACAAGGTCTTAAAGAAAAGGCAAAGCAAACAACACTCTGGAGTAAGGAATGAACATGTACCCAGCAATAGTGTAGATATCTCTGGAGCGTCCCTCTCTGATCTGGAGCTGCCAGGCCCCAGGACTAGCCTTCAGCTGGAAGTAGCCCAGGTTGGCCATCACCACGGTGTCGTAGAGATTGGGCTGAGAGGGCGGGCCGAGCACTAGCTCCAGTCCCGGCACTGGCTGGTTACTACTGGCATCATACAGCTGACCTATACGTATGGCAAGTTTTATAGAACAAATGCTACAGTATAAACTGCTGGTCGACAGTTTGAGTACAGGAGCACTTGAATCATTTGACAAAAGCAATTTCACACACTTATTCTTTGACACTGGAATTGTGCAGTGGTAAAACTTGGTAAGAGCCCACACAATGTGTAATGTTGTTTGTCCTTTAACAAATCAGCCCCTACTACGATATGCATCACAGGAATGTCAAAGTAGATTAGGGACGACAAGCCCAACTCAACTCATACCGAGTATGGATGATAAAGAGTTGAATCAGAGAAGCTGGCGATGGAGGCAATCTCCACTTGTTACACATGTAAATGGTTTTGCACAGCCTCCTGCACGCATGTACACACTCTAGCTACACTCCAGCAGTCCAGACAGATCATGCCTGCTGTTCCACATTGCACATGCACCGTATATACACATGTAATTCTCTGCACAAGGCCTTCTCTGCATTAGAAAAATTACCTTCAACGAGGATGTGCTCTAATAAGAACTCTGCCTGTACACCAGACTCGACACTCTGAAGGTGAATGTTGTCGAGATCATGGGGAGAGTGGAGGGCTGCAACTAGCCACGCGTGAGGGACATCCATGTGTAGGGTGAGGAGAGGAGAGTGAGGGAGCTGGGAGAATATGGCTCGGGGACCCGGCGCAACTGATCCATCAGGAGTGAAGGATAGCTCTGGCTCCAACACATAGCGGTAGAAACTGGCCATAAATATAGTATCATAGAAGGAATTTAAGCATCTCATAGTGTCACAATGGGGGGCCTAGCATAAATGCAGAGACATGGTAGGTATATACATATAGTGGGGGGAAGCATAATACCAGCTGACATACGAAGTGGGGAAGGGAGCATACCCATCATAGCAGGGTTAAAAGAAGTAGAGGGAGAAATACCGTCATAGCAGGGTTAAAAGAAGTAGAGGCAGAAATACTGTCATAGCAGCTAGCATATGAAGTGGGGGAGGGGGCACACTGTTATAGCAGGCACATACAAAGGGGGAGGCATACAACCATAGGAGCTGACATATGAAGTGGGGGAGGGGGTTCACTGTCATATCAGGCACATAAGAAGGGGAGTGAAGTGACATTCCCATAATTGTACGTGTACATCCGTACCTCTTGATAGGGACCTCAGAGAGCTTGTTCTGAGGGTTGAGGAAGACGGTGATGTCACAGGAAGACACCACCCGGAGGACCTTGAGAAGGTGGGCCCACTTCTGGACACTGGGGTCGAGGGGGTCAAGGACGGCCATCAGGACGTGGTGGACCGGCTCGGGGGCCGGCAGGTGAATCACACTGCATAGAGTTATACAGGCAGTATACACCGTAGTTTAATACCATCCAATAGTTTTAGACTTTGTAAGTTTTAATACACCTTGGACAGTTATATCATGTGGGCTTTGCTGACATCCCACATAAACTACAGACAAGCATTATCTGTACACCAGCCGTTTTCTATCCTCGGCACACAGTGCATAACTTTTTGTGGGGTTTGCTCTCAGAATTCTACCGACTTTGTCCGCAGCATACATGCAACACAGTACTAGTGTTAACCTCTTCCTCCATTCAGGTGAAAAGACCGACCTTTAGCCTCAGCAAAAAGCATGCATAGTGTACAAATCATCTTCAAAGAAGAGCAGAGCAACCTGTGCTTGTCATTGAGACTGGGTCTGGGGATCCGTCTCTGCTGCGGCTGGCTGCGCAGGAGAGACGACACCTTCAGCACCAGACGACTCCGGAATGCCGACGTGTCCTCGTCAGGAGAGACTCCGCCCACTGCCACACCCCCCACAGCCTCGGCAATAGCATGAGCGTAAGAGGAGTTGTCTAGCTGAACCAACATGGAGTAGTCTTGCTCTGAGAATGACTCGTCTTCCTCCAGTGGACCTACCAGCTGCATGCACATGAGTTGTACTTCAGCATCACGTGTATAACAAACATAAAAAGTGAGCTAACGTAAAAATTTCACTCATAAACCTTTTTCAAAAGGCACTATGAACACCAAGATTTTGGGTACGACAGCATATATGGAGCATCATGGATGGCTATATTATGAGGCTCCTATTGTGTGAAGTTTCTTGCTGAACGTTGCCTGAACATAGCTTAGTAAAATGCAGCTTTAAAAAAGCAAGGACAACCAATAAGACCATCTTTGCACCATTTACAGTAGGAATTTGGTAAAAGAACAAAAGTTCACAGTCCAAGGGTATGCTATTCTGCATGCACCAGTAAACGGCATGACTCACTCTTCCATTGGTGAGAATGGCAGTCTGTCCTCCACTTAGCCCCAGAACACGTTGACAGTAGACAGTGTGAGCTGCTATCACAGTCTCCACCACTCCATCACTCACTGCCTCCTCAACCTCTGACTCACCCTTATTGACTTGCTGGAGACAGAGGAGGTAAGACAGCTAAAGTAATTTCATGTTCATAAACTCCGAGCTTTCTGAAGGGCAGGTTAAGTTTAAAGTTGGCAAAACTGATTTCGTTGGCTTACGATATTTGTTTTCTCGTGCACTTGGCGAGCAGCTTGATTTTTCGCTTGTTTCACGGATGATGTAGAACACTACGGTACGTGCAGTGCCCGTCACGTTCAATTTATAAAGAACATTTCCGTATTAAGACGACTAGGTAGGCTCGCTTCGCGAACGAAAGAAATGAATTTTTGCCTCGATGAAGAAAACACACTGTATCTCACCCTTGAGACGGCAAACCTGAGCCAGCAGTGTCAGTGGAGAGTCTGAGGAAGGAGAGAGGAGGGAGAGGAGGAGAGAGACAGTCGCCCAGCCCCTCAATTCAGCAGCCACCACACTCCTCACCAGGTCTGAAGCACCACTGCCACCACTACCAGTCAGAGGATTGTGGAGAAAACCAACTTGAACTGCAGAGCTTTCAGCCTATAGAAACAAGTAAGGCCAAACATTCATTGCTACAAGTATCACTTTTAAGATCAGAATTTGTCTCTTTGATATGGATACTTGTGCTCTTCAGGGTAAAAATCTTCCAATACACATGCATGTACATAACTGTAGCACATTTTTGCCACTGGGTAAGTTACCAAGAGTTTCTACAGGGTGTGTGTACCATACCAGGTAAGAGAGGGCACTGTGGGCAGCCAATCTGCCTTGCTCTGAGTCCAGGTCAGCCACCACCCACAGAGATACACTCCTCACGGCAAACTCATCTGCAGTCACAGAAAAAACACACCACTAGTATAACAGTGAATGTTCACTAAACCAGAGTTTGCGTTAGGTTACACAGGGTACTGCCCAGAATTGACGGATTTATGGCCAAAAAACAGCCCTAGATGAGGACGACAACATTTTATACAAGAACAGACACACAAGGAACACATGGTTATGAACTGAATAGTTGCCACCAAAGTGACCACCACAGTCGTAAAGTTCCCACTACATCTGTACATGAGTAGAAAACTGAGGTTAAGTTTTCCCTGTGTGCACTGTTGTTGCTAATAGTTGTGGTTATCAGGATGAGGGTATGAATCCAATCAGCTCCAAAAACCACAAGCACTTGGTGACCGAGTGTCCTATAAAAGCAGGGAAGCTGCAGTGAGGAGTCAGCTTTGCGCAGTGGCAGTACCGTAGCCAGTGAGGTTCAACCGAGGCGCGGTTACTGCTGATTGAAAACTTATCCCAATATCCCGTGAGGGGGACGTGAAATACCGTCCGCCTTACAATTTTTGGAGGCCACTACGGTGGTCGGAAACAATACCAAAATCAATAGTACACCCTGCACTAGACTTTTTTTTTGACAGGTGAATCAGGTCACCGCACTTGCATGAAAGGGGAGTGGTGGGCTACCTTAGTATAATTCCAGAGACAAATACTGGAACACAGTTGACCCTCTCACTTTTCATGCATGTCACAACAACTTGGTAGCGAGGTAGAAAGCAAGGCAAGGCAAACAAGTCGACTACGCCTAGGACAGCTCCTGTTTAGCACCCAGGGTTTTAGAGAGTAGAGGGCCTTCTTCTAATCCCAAAATTGTTTAAGGTGCCACACATGCTGGAGCAGCAGGTTCAGTTACCCTCCAGTCACTGTCCTATTCGGCCAATAAGCTTGCACGCTATTTTTGTGTCCTCAGAATTGATGTGAAAAAAACGCCTGAAAGCTGATTGGTCGAAAAGTGCACTGACCCCTCCCCTCCTCCAATTGCCCCCTAACCCCGGCACCCTACCTTTAGGTCCAGTGTAGTAGGTCATGTGGTGGGCCAGGAGAGCCGACATGGTCTGGGACCCCAGGGAATGGAACTGAGACAGCTCTGGAATGGGAACGGGGAGGGCGGCAGAGAGGTCAAGGTTCATGGGAGTCAGTGGCAGTAATGTGGTGATTGAGTCTCTGGAGGACGTTTGGTCGAGTCATGAAATACTCGTAGACATCAGTGGAGTCTGTCACTTTCTTCTGCAGTGGTCACAGAGAGAAAACTAAATTTCAAATAAGAAGCACTGATGTACATATATACAGCTCCCATTTGCAAACTAAATGCACTTAGGGTGCACAGAGAGCAAGAAGAAGGAAGACTAGAGGGGGAAACCTGAAGACAGAAAACAAGAAAGAAGCTCCGATCCAGGAGCACAGTGTGTATGGATTAGGTTTAGAGGCATTACTACTATATCTAATACAGTTTCGGCTCACCATGTATATCCATCTCTGGAGAAGGTACGTCTGCTGTTGCAACTGATTCACGATAGCAGCTTCCAGGTCCTAGCCAGCATTACAACATATTCATGATTGTTGGTTAACTATCAAGCACACTAGAAGAAGACTCTTTCTACACAGCATACATATGCACTGCATTGTGTACAAACTGCACAGAACAATTGAGTTAAACACACTTCAGGCGGCTCATGATTCTGACATAGGTCAAAGTACATCATCATCGATGTTTGTGAATCTCACCTCCTCCTCCAGGTCCAACTGAACTCCATTCAGCAACACTCGTGGCAGAGAACGAAGTCCTTTCGCTCCAAAGAAGGCCACTGCTTCCTACGGATAAGTACGTGTGATATACTAAATCTGTGCTCACACATCTGTGTACCACATACCACCCAGGGCAGCACCTCCTTTGGGGAAAAAGAGCTGTCCTGGATGTAGTTCATTTGTTTACTTTTGCCTTGTCCTTGCTAGTACCTTTTTGTTGACACATGAAAGGCATAGGCAAAACAAACAAGTCAACTACACCCAGGACGGCTCTTTTTTCCAAGGAAAAAAGAAGAGCTGCCCCAGGTGGGATTCGAACCCACGACACTATTACCCACTAGGTAAATCAGTTACACCATAATAAGACCAATTGATCATGATGACTCACAGCAGTTATGCACTGATTAAGTGCCGACAGGGCACATGTTACGAACTAAATTCTGACCTTTCTCTTTTCCTCCTGAGATGAAGTGTCGGCCAAAATGTCAGCTGGAGCATCAGGAAACTCAGTCTCCATGAGAAATTTTAAAGCCTCCACCGTCAAATTGTTGTGGACCTTAGACCACAAATGGTTCAAATAAACAACCCCATATACAGTATAACCTGTTGTTGGTGTACAATTTTGATTATGTGACTATCGATAATTGTTGGTACATACGTACCTCCAGTAGCCAGTGGAGAGCTTCTCTGCCTGAATGGTTCTCCACCAGGTAGTAGAACCCTCTGGATATAGCCACACCCACTTCGTTACCCTCCCCCGATACTAGGAGAACACCTAATCTGTGGGGTTCAGGATGTGAAGAAGAGGGGGTGGGGTGGGTGAGAGGTTAAAGAAGGGGCGGCAAAAAGAGGAGGACAGGGAGAGGAGAGAGAGAGGAGATGGAGAGTAGAAATGAGAGGAAAGGAGAACAAGAGTGGAAGGCAAGAAGAGAGGAGAGCAGAAGGCAAGAGAAGACAATGAGGGTCAAGGAAGGAGAGGAGGGTGGGTTGGTTTAGGAAGAGAAAATCAAGAAGGAAAGAGGAGAGAAAAATGAGTAGAGAGCATATATCGGAGAACAGTGTACTGTACGTGGTGTGGAGCAATGTGTACACATAAGAGGTAAGGAAAGGTGGGTGGACACTAACCTCACAGGCACCTGATTCTCGATAAACAGAGCCATGTATTCGAGTAGCTCTATCCCCTCCATGCTGGCCGGGTCCAGACAAAACACCTACCAACACACACATACACACACACACACAGAAGACGAGTTAAGAGACTTGAAATAACAAACCTGAAGTGAATTACATACCAGATTGAAGACATTTCTGGCCACTTGTCTGAGAGAGCCTGGGAAGGTAGGCTGCATGAACTGTTGAATGGCGACAAATCAACACACACCAATAGCCAATAACTTTACTACCTACAACAGTCTGATAGCTATTCACAAAAAACTAAGCAGTCGTTTGTACACAAGCCGAGTGTCCATCTCACTAACAACTTTCTCCCCCACACAACTTCCAGTGATTCAGCTGCAGTTACTATGTTCATACCGACCTGCTTTAAAGACTTGCTCCAGCCAGCATAGTGCTTATCAGACTCCAAGTCATTTATGAACTGTGAGAAACAGAGATTGTACGGTCAATCTGGGAGACAGTTCATTGGAACAGTGGGATAGTGCTAACCACAACAGACTGGCTCCTCATGTCGACTGCAAACGACTGGGCCTGAGAGTGGACTGGAATCTGGACCACGGAATGGGCATCAGACACGGACAGCCCCAGTCCTGTCAGTCCTCCAATCAGATGAGACTCTGACAGCAACACATCCAGGACACTGCAACCATAGTAGAGAGTATGTATGCTTGCTGCACCTTCAACACATTCATATGTAGGTAGTGTTTTAGAAAATGCAGGTAAAGTACATGTATGCTATTATTCACACATGATCAACAGAAATTTGCAACAATCTGAGCTCGTATTAAATTAGGTGCAGCGAGATAAAGGATGTTACAATTCCATACTCCAACTGTAGTCAAAGCATTTAGGATATTTAGTTTGTCTCTTCTTACTATATATTCTGTTCCTACAACAAATGCAAAATCATTAACACCCCCATTCGGGGGGTGGGACAGTGAAATTTGGGCATGATAGGAATAGGCGCAGCAAGATAAAGGATGTTTACTGTACTCCAACTGTAGTCAAAGCGTTAAGGATATTTTAGTTTATCTCTTCATACTCTCCTGTTCCAACAAAAAATTCAAAATCGTTGACACCCAGATTCAGGGGGACAGTGAAACTTGGGCAAGATATGAATAGGCGCAGCAAGATAGAGGGATTTTATTATTCCGAACTCCAACTGTATTAAGGATAGTTCGTTTTGTGTCTTCTTAAACTCAGGTGCCTACTAAAAACGCAGAATCATTGACACCCTCATTTGAGGGGACAGTGAGATTTGGGCAAGATAGGGGAAAAGTGGACAGGTGGAGGAAGGGTAAGGAACAACGAAAAGGGACAGGTGCAGCAAGACAGAGTATATTACTTTTCCGTGCTCAAACTGTATTAAACAGTGAGGTTTGTCTCCTCTTCCACTCATGTGCAAAAATGCAAATAGTCTCTACATTAACACTAGCTCTAATAGGAGCCCACCTGAAGGTATCTGTGCTCTCAGTCTGCAGTACGATGCCATTGAAGAGAACGACGCTGTCTCCTGGTTCCATCCCATACTTCTGGAGATTTCTCTGATTGGATATGACCTCTGACCTCAGGTCCTTCTTCACCGCAACTCGAGATAGTGTCCTAGAGGGGACAAAATCAACGGGTACCACGTCAGCAACAATCTTAGTTAGGGATACACTATCATTGATGAGGGCCTGTGGCATTCTCTCCACGTTTACTTAACACTGGGACTACCAAAGGCACTGCATGATGTACGTATGTCGTGTTTATCTGCCCTCAGCTACTAGTATAAGGTGTTGTGAATGCTGGAGGTGCTGACTCCAATACTCACGAGCTATAAAATTGAATCATGCAAAGAAAGTCCCATGAACACGATGTAATAGAACAGATGTCGGAAGAGTGAGAGAGAGGGATGAAGTAGCCAGACCTAGTCATGGTGGGGAGGTTCTGGACGAGGTCTCTGAGGACACTGAGTGCCATGTCCGGAGGAGAGCTGGCCACCCTCGCTGGGCTGCCTGGAACCCAAGGTCTGTCGGAATACAGTATACTTACTGTTGTGACATGTAGCACAGATGAATAAAGCTTAAAAGCTTAAATAACATGAAAAGTACATACATCCCTAAAGTATGTATGTAACGTCACTGAAAAAACTGTTCATGGTTTTCATGTAGGGCACATTCCATGCACATGATCGTTACTTCTGCCGAACCACTCTAAAAAGTGTTGCGATGCTTGTACGGGATTTTAGCTCCTTAAAGAAGGGACACCCTCATAAAACACATCACTGGCGAACGATTGGAGTGCTAAATTTCACCAGTTTCACATTACTCCATGTGCAGTGCAGGTAGGTTTACAGAATAGCAGACTACTACTAGGTCGGCTCACTTCACTTGCTAACACTTCAACCACCCAATGTAGAGGTGTTCCAGTGTCTGCAGAGCTCTCTGACATTGTACAAGGCTCACTGTATGTAAAGTGTTGCATGCTAATCTTACCTTGAACCTGCCAGGCCTTGAGGTCAGGGATCTCACGGGCACTGTGCTGAAGATGTTGTCTGAACTCCTCCAACTTCTCTGACAGGTCCTCATGTAGAGACCTGCACGCAGCACAGAGTTACAAATACCACTATGCAGACTTTATGAAACTGCCAACAGCAAACTGAAATATATGTAATGTGTACCACTAACTGTAGAGTGGGGAAGGAAAAGCCCTGAATATCCAACTCGACCTCTTCCTCCTCTTCTCCAACCTCCCCCTCTCCTGTGACACACACCACACATCAGTAACACATGAGAGACTGCAGAAAACTGCAATGCACATTCATGGAACCTCTCTAATCCACACAGGAATATAAGAGAAAATAAAGTGTTCATTTAGTGAAGTGTCCTTATCTGAGAGGTTGAATTACATGCCAGAATTGGGAAAACCGTATGAGCTAAGGGGTGTATTTAGAGAGGGGTTCCACTGTATGCTTGTGGTCATAGCTCACCTTCGACTTTGGTGTCGTCCACTGCTTTGTACTCTGAGTTCTTGACGGCCAGTTGAACCCCATATCCTGACAATACTGTCCCTCCCTCCTCCTCCCTACCTATGTACACCACCATCCCATAAACAATCCCAGTCACAAGTCAAAGACATACTATTACACAAGTATGATTATGATGCACAGCAAAAGGTTTTGGAAAAAAAACTGGCCAACACTTTGCAAGAGACAGTTGCAATATGGGAGAAAAGAAATTAGTGTAGATGAGCAGAGGTAGAACACTGTTGGTGAGCTGCAGCCTGTGTAGTGATGCATCACAAACACTAGTCCAAACCTACTGCATACACTATTGTTAATGTGCAGTGAGACCTGGAAGTGGTGTCTGAAGACATATCTGAGAGAGCCGAGACTGGCAAGGCCGGCCAGCTGGTGGTGCCAGTGGAGACACGACTCAGTCCCCCACTGACAGTAGAGAATAGCCACTGGCAGCAGCGGCTGGGACGACTGGCTACCACTCAGCAACGGAGTAGGGTACACATGGTCGAATGAGTATATCTCTGGCCTGGACAGAGCAACAGGGAGATAATAGTCCCAAATGTTCTTTTTCGCCCAAATGATTTACACTTTAAAACTTAAGGCTCTAAGTCTACAAAAGCATAAAAGTAAAATGATGTGCAAGGACAGCCATGTGATATTTTCAACATTTTATGGACAGAAAATCAGGTTCAATTTTGCAGTACAGTGCAAAGCTCATGCAGTCATGTACAAGTGTATGTAGTATTGTCTACCAAAAATGCATGCAGAAAATGGCACACTAACTTTCAGTTCACTACACAAACCACAAGAATGTAGCAATAATGTATGCCCCCAACTCACTGTGAGGTGGGCGTGTCTGGTCCAAGGTCAGAGGTCAAGTCGGTAATAGAACAGTAAGCCCTACCCCCCAGCTCTGCCCATGGGAGACAGTCTCCGCCCACCAACGAGCTCCGCCTCTCTTCAGCCAACTGCGGACCAAGTAATAATGATCCACATAATATCAACCATGTGATGCACTATAACACCATGCGGGCGCAATTTATCCTGTACACCAATACATGGATTATTTAACACATGCTGTTTCATGTTTATGGCAAACTAATCATCGTTCTGCAAATTCCTTGTGTGAAAACGTGCCTGCAAATGCTGCTGCGTATTGTTTCAGTAATGGCGCAGAAACAGGGTTCTTTGCTGAGAGTTAGCACTTTAGTGCTTTTCGCATTTCTTTTTTCAAGAAATACAAAGTTGGAGGAGTGGGTGACTGCTCTTACCTGTAAATCAGTCTCTTCTTTCCTCTTTCATCCGCTATACACATGTTTTTTCTTGTATGTACAAACCTGTTGGTACATGGTGACAGCAGGAGATTGTGCGTGGAGAGAGAGAGAGAGTTGGAGACAATTGAAGACCAGAGGAGGCAGCAACTGCTCTGCTTGATCCATGACTGCTTCGTAGACATCTTGGAGAGAGGGAGACAGGAGGGAGAGAATATAAGACAGGAAAAAGAAGAGCAGAAAAAGGGAGAGAGGGATAACTAGGGAGGATAGAAAGCAGTGTTAGAGATGAAGACAAGAGAGAGTAATAGGTGCTTCAGAAAACAAGCCAACCTCGATCTGTTTCAGCTAAGTGCAGATCCTCTGTCTTCTCCAGAAACTCCCAGAACAGCAACGGGTCTTCTCCCGACAGAAACTCGCTGCACGTGGTGGGGAAATCGTCAGTAATACAGATTGAGAGCTGGGGACGCAGATCTCTCGTACCTAGCCTCCAGGAGAATGGGTGTACGGGTCCAGTTGCTTGTCAGAGTGATGTGAACAGGCTTGGATGAGGCCCAAACGCCAGCAAAGACCCCCACAACCAGCAGAACTGCCGCTTCCCTTACCGACATGCTTTCTTACTCCTAATTAGTGCCTACCTGTTTCCAATTGAAGCCCACCCGTCCATCCGGCGTAAACAAAACTGTCACCGCAGCGAGTTTATTCTCACACTATCATGGAGCCCAAAGAAGTCGTTGCCTCGTTGGCCCTTCACACAGTTCTGGAGCCCATCTTCACAGAGGTTAGTACGGCTAGACCAGTTGGGATAATTTTACTCGATCTCCCTCAGATGGAGCGAGAAGAGACTATGCTGGCTTCCGTCCAGACGTTGAGAGACGCCTTCACAAAGGTTTTTAGACCTTCCGTTGTTGATATAGAGCCGTAGTAACTATAGTTTGTCTTCCAGGCGGAGAGGAGTCATCCTGGACTGGCCGAGGAGTTCCTGGGCGGCGTGCTACAGGCGGAGGGAGCGGGAGTCGACCTACCCGAGGCTCTCCTGCAGCTAGCCTGTCGTGACGTGGACCACTACACCATCCCCTCGGACGAGAAGGAGTATGTACTGTTGAATGAACGGGCACGAGGTGAGCGCTGTCTTCTATCTCTTTTTATCCGCTCACTTCTCTTACTCTTCTTGTTTGCCACTTTTATCTCTCTCTCGTCATTGTTCCTTGACCTTATATCTCTCCTTCCAGCCCTAAAGGTAAAGCTGAGCCACATTCCTGACCAGATACAAGACCGTTCGCAGTTTCTCAAGATCATTAGGTACATCAGCCTTTGAGCCAAGACTACTATATACGTATAGCTATAGTCTACTAACTGGTCTTGTTCCCAGACCCTTTCTCTCTGTACTTATGACCGTATTTAACCCCAAACCAAAGTGCAGCATATGATTTGGAGGGTAGGAGAGCCTAGGGACAACAAGGCTCTATTAACTTCCTCCAGCCGTTTATTACCTGTCTGTCTCCCAGGGACATTGCGAGTGCCATCAAGGATGTGTTGGATGCGGTGAATGAAGTCTCTAAGAAGCACCAAGGAGACCCTCGCATGCGGGAGTACAAGAAGGTCAGTTTGTGTACTGCTATATACATGTACTGTAAGTGAAAGTGCCAGCTTCTATTAGCTCTATGTACTATGGAGCACCACAGTTAAAGTGCAACCCCCATTCCTTACACATTTCTCATACAGCAATACATGTACTTGTGCATGAGCTAATTTGCACCAAAAAAACACAACGATGCACGTGCACTATGAACGCTAGAATATGCTCTATGGATATGATACACATGGAAACTTGCTGCAAAGGCTGTGTTATATACTGTGTAGCTATGCTGTTTTTGTTTTTCTGTAGATGCTGGACACACACAAGAAAGTGTTTGTAAAAAGTTCACGGAACTTCAGTGACACCCTCAAGAGATACTTCAAAGATGGAAGGTACACATTACAAAATGATGGCGATTTTGGCCAAGTATAATGGTGCTGTGTCTGTTTGTTTTCTTGCAGGTCGGAGAGTGTGTACCTGGGAGCTAACCAACTGCTGAACCACACAAACGCTCTCCTTGGCATGTACAAGGCTGTCTGTACTACTGCTGCCTAGAGATTTTATAACAATGTCGTGTCTTTTTGTTTGTTGTGTGAAAGCAAGAGGATGATGTTTTAGAGGGGCGTGGCTTTATGCGCATGCGCAGCGTGAGAGCCTTGTTGCATAATCGATCATTGCTGCATGTGACCGAGTCTCGGATAGGAGAGAAAGAATGGCTTCTTCCTGTGTGGTTTCATGGTGCCTCGTGGTACTGCTGTGTGCGAGGTTGGGGCTAGCTGCCGAGTGTCATGGGAAGGTCAGTCAATGCCTCTGGGCGTGTCACGCTCGCTACCAGCCCCTCCCTCTTCTCTCCCTCCAGCCGTCTCCGGACGCCAAGCCCAACCTGAACCCCGTAGACACTGGTAAACCCAAGGTGGTGAGCTCCACCACCAATGGAAAGCTGTTCACCATTGGCCAGGGAGATGATCTCGTGTATCTGCTCCACGTCTGGGGTGAGGACTACATGGCTAGACTCTGCTGTGTCAGATTGTGCACATACTATGGTATCACACACAATACTGACCTCTGATAGGATCTCCCTATGAAATGGGGTATGCCCATGGCTCTCTACTGAAAGAGAGAGCACAAGACATGCTCAACAGTGTCTGGAGCTACTTTGAACTACAAGTGGTAGGAATAGAGACATGGGCTAATGCTGCAGATAACCCTGCATTGCTTCCTCCTAGGAACAGGCAATGAACGGCACAGTTGACTTCCTCCCTGAATGGTTTATGAAAGACGTGGCTAACTTTGGGTGAGTTGGCTCTATGTAGGTGAATTGGAAGCTTAACATTCCACTTTTCCCCTCCTTGCTGTACAGAACGTTTGAAGCTTTTCTGTTGTAAGGAATAGAGAACCACTTGCATCCCAAACTGTTAATCCTTCCATTGCTTGCTTGCTTGCTTGCGTCTGAGCACTGTTATAATGTCACTCTACACTACACTGCAGACTAGATGTAGCTCTGGACCTGGAGATCCTAGCTACTGAACCATACACTGGAGACTATTTCCTGCCAGAGATCAAAGGACTAGCCGATGCTTCTGGAGTCAATTACAAGGCAAGTATATACCTTACACATCACAACCACACATATATTCACCAGCATATTTCTGCTCATCCTTGTGTCTACAGTTACTGTGTGTAGAAAGGATCTTGCACTGGGCCCTATTGCTATTTTTAGCCATTACGTACTGTCACATTATAACGAGGCTTGGTTTAGAACTTTACTTGACCATGGTAGGATGCCTACTACAAGAGGAATGCAACGCATTGTTGGCAAGTGAGCACGAGCAGATCACATAGAACATTACGGTAGTGACAGCGCCCGACCAATAGTTATGAACATATAGAAAATTCCCGCATTGAAACGACTAGTAGGCTGGCTTCGCTCGCCAATTATGCCTCTTTTATCACACTCCTGTAGAAGATTCAGAGGATCCACATGATAGGAGAACTGACAAAGGGAGCGTGTTCAATGTTTGGAGCCAACTCCAGTGCAACACCAGACGGAACACTACTGCAGCTACGAGCTCTTGACTGGGATGTTGATGGTTAGCTCACGATAACATCATGCTGTTACTGCTGCATGTGCTGTCCAATTGGTATCTTACCTTCTATACACATCTCTCGTCTCAGATTTGCCAAAAATGGAATGTGGCCGTTTATAAGGGGAAATGTAAACCATTCTTGCACTGGGCCCTATTGAAAATTTTGCCCTTGTGCACTGACACTTTCCCTTCAACGATGTATTGTACCATCTCTGTGTCTGTGAATTGAGTGTGAGATGGGTTGTCCTGTAGGTCCGTTCAAGAACTTCCCCCAGATCACAGTCTACCACCCCCAGCAAGGCAACGGCCATGCATTTGCTAACATTGGCTGGACTGGCTGGATTGGCTCCATCACTGGTCAGTTTAAGCCACACATTAACACTCAAGAGAGGAGAAGGCGTAAACGACTACTTAATCGCTGTCATGTGACATGCACAGTTTAGGGGGACATCATTTTGAGGGTAGGGGCCCCGTAGAAATGAGACTAAGGAATAGACAACTGCTCCTCGCGTCGAATAATAATTATCTACACTTTTAGTTCCGGCACTATAAGCTACACTGTGCTCTGTTGCAGGTGTGTCCTCACAAAAAATGGCCATCTCAGAGATTGGAGTGTCCTTCCCGGATGACACCTTTGGTCAAGAGTCAAGATTTGGAGTTCCTTTTACAGTAAGTCACCATACAACATAACATGGAGCTATAACACACACCTTTAATATCACTAATGTGTATGAAGAATACTTCATAGAAATTCCTTACTCCTTTTTCTTTGGATGTCTGCAGTACCTACTGAGGGACATAATTCAGTTTGACAGCAGTCTGCAGTCAGCCATGCAGAGAATCTCGTCTGCTCATCGAACCTGTGACCTGATCCTGGGTGTGGGAGATGGGAAGGTTAGTCCTAATCAATAGTCCAGTCCAGGAACCTCAGGAGTGACTTTAGCAAGCAAGGAAGTATATAGGACTGGTCTCTTAGCTTTCCTGAATAGTTATCGAGTGCAGCACAATTCTCACAAGTGGCAGTAGAAAAATGGTGGCCTAAACAAATAGCACTATTTGTCCAACCAAGCACTCTGAATAGCTAGAGAGTGGCAGACAATTCTTACAAGTGGCCTAAACTTTTCGTACTTTTAGGAAGCAAGTGGGGGGAAGGAAGTTTTCACTATACATTCGGAATGCATTGACAACAGCTGTAGAGTGCAGTGTAGGATAACATACCTCGACATCAGAACAAATCACCTATATTTTTCATAAGTATTGTGATAGATGTTGATGTTCAACTTCACTCTATGATAATATAATCTACAGGAGAATGAGTTCCGTGGAGTGGAGTATTCAGCAGCAGTGGCAGACTTCTTTGTATGGGACAACCTCCGTCCTGAGGCCACCTGGCATCCCAAGATCAGGGACATTGTCTACTGGGGTTAGCTCTCCTTCTTATTCAGAACCATTCAGTCGTGTACAGCAACTTGTAACTACATCTTATGAAGAACACTCAAAAGAAGTTTGAAAACCTCTACAACCAATGATCCAACCTTGTCGTTTTATGTTGAAGGTTCCTCTGTATGTAGTAGAGTTTTTCTTAGGAAAATTGGTGGCTGAATCACCCGTGCTGTTTCATTGGTGAGTACCTCTTTATTCCCAAAGCATGCAAAGATATGGAAAACAATTCCATGGTTTCTATGAACACTTCTACACTATACCCTTCAATGTGTTACTGAGGAAAATAGTTACATTGTGGCTAGAGATTGCGTACTCTCTATGCTTCTCTCTATGCTGCAGGAATGGACTGGCTGTGTCCAGGCTACAGTGAGGTGCTGGCGAAACAACTGGACCTCTACCACGGCAACGTGACGGCTCTCAACACCATCAGAGACATAGTCTCCATAGTCCAGACTGGAGACCTTCACGTCGCAGTCTATGATCTGTCACATGAGCTACTCTATGTGGCCAATGCCAGGGGAGACAGTGAACAAGGCCCTGTCTATGCCTATGATAGGTAATGCAGCAGCAATTTCGCTATAATATATCACTTTACATATTTCTTGCTGTCTTTGCCAGGACTTTCCTGCAGCTGAATCTGACTGAAGTGTTCTCTGAGCTACCACCATCTCTGTGATTATTTTTATGTGCTGGTATATATAATGTGTGTACTGATGCGGAACTGTCCGCGTATATACCGAGGGCGCTACCGACGCGCGCGTGCACCCATACGCATGCGCAGGTCCTAAGGGCTACGCCGAGTGGTCTGAGTCTAGGCGTTTTACTACAAAATCTGCGCATGGAAAAAGATGTTTTAACACATGCATAAACTCAGCATTAAACACAGACCAAAGTGTCAGGGTTTTAGTCTTTGAAAAGCCTGAAAAGGCGGGCGACCGGAATTGCCCCGTTCCGGAATACCGCCCATTTGGACCTGTTTCTCTGCCGTACGCTCGAGGCTTTCCGCAGCCTGTCACTTCAGGGTGTAAGTCTAAAGGCTAAGCATAAGTCTAACCGAAGTTACTTTGGTTATGGCGTGTTTCTTGTCAGCTACAAAGGAGAAGATTTTGCATGCGCAAAGAGTTACCGGTATAGGTATAATAAGCTCGGTTTTTTTTTGTTTCTCTGTTTTGTCTTGTATTTTTGTCTGTTTAGTATTGCACTCTTTCTTCCTTTTTTCCTTCTATTTACTGTTTATACTCCTTTTTTTCTTCTCCCTATTCCTCATTCACTTTCAAAAAAATAAGCCAGTACTGGTTTTCGAGCAACCAGTGTTTTACGAAAATAATATCAAGCGCTGAACACCTATGCGGCGACGACCGCGCAGCCCATTATTTGCGGCGCTTTGTGCGCATGCGTAGTCGTAGTACGTGTGCAGAGGGCGGGGGTGTGCAAACAATTCTGCAATGTCTACATCCGTCATGTGATGCAATCCTCGAGAGACACATAATTGCCACAAAAATGTGCACTATAAACACAGTAGTATAGCTATATAGAGACTATAATACACATAATTGCCACAAAAATGTGCACTATAAACACAGTAGTATAGCTATATACAACAAGGTATCGACACCGTAATTATAGCAAATATTTCAGAAATCTTGAGCCACACACAGTGTGGTCCCCAGAGCATCTCCATAATAAAAATAATCTCCCATCGTCACTTGCTATCGATATTACTTTTTGCCAAATATGCACATCCGCAGACCCAAAAATTTATAATAATTTTCTGCATGCTGTGCTGGTTGATAGTGTTTGTGTAGCTTTCTACATAACACATAACATTGTATATAGAAAAAACACACTTTGGCTCACTGATGATTATGAATCAGTATAATATATTAGTGTATTTCTCTGATTGCAACAATTAAAGTGGCGACGTTGCAATACTACACACTTATTGTACTTATGTCAATTATGGAAGTATCTACAAACTCTGGTACAGTACCTGTATGGGAATAAGGAATTGACATAGTAGATTTATGACATGTGATTTCTTACGTGAGTGTAGACCTTTTTAAGGTGCAGTATTATGGGGCACAATCATTGAATACAAAACTTCTTCATTGGTATATGGTAGACTTTGTACATTCTGCTCAGTTTTGAGCTGAACTTGAATATACTGGAGAGAAGAAAAACACATCAGTACATACTATAGACAAAAGTTGTACTGCTAACCTTGCCCTTGCGGGTATCAGGCGCAGTAGTGGTGTGTGTTTGGTCGTCTGACACAGTGCTAGACTCAGCACTGGGTTTCAACTCTCTGTCCTCACTGGGAGAACTCTCTTCAAATAGTTTCTCTGCCGAGTCTTGGCTAGCAGCTGGAGTCTCTGTTGTTGATTCCTGGCCCCTGAACAAAGAATGTTCTCTAGGTAAGCACTCCGTTGTTTTTCGTGTGGTGTGCAGCTTGCATAAGAACAGAAAGTGAAAAACACATTGTGCAGCTATTAGCTACTATTTACACAACTTTTTAGGTCCCAAACAGTTCGTGACTACATAGAAAGACAAATATGCACATCCGCAGACCCAAAAATTCAGGATGCAAATTTACTGTACAGCTATTAACTGCACCATGCAAGAAGGCCCCCTGCAAAGTTTATGTTTACCTGACTGGATCTTTTTCAACAGGTGCTGTTTTCTTCCTGCCTGCAGAACACATGCATTGTGGTCTATGGCTGATAGTTTTCACAACATACACACATTGTGGGCAAACATTGAAAAGGCAACATCATTATTATACACACCTCTACTGTATATCATGGCAAAGATTAGCGATCCCACCAAGGCAGCAACACTCATTACAGCCACTGCGACGACTACCCCAATCACCAATCCAACTACACGTCCTGAAGAAATAAAAAACAGATGATGTAAAAGTTACTTAACTCACAGTTGTTCTCTTCACTGTCACTTGTTGGTTCAACCACTAGTACGTCAAACACACAGCCTGCATCAGCGACATTAACACATCAGTTTATGACATAGCACTGTAGCTACCAGGACATACCTACAACAGGTGTAGTAGCACCAGGGATAGACAGAGTGGTGGTGTAAGCTGGATTCTCTTCAGTCACTTGTTCATCATCATAGACTACTACTGAATACTCTCCTGCTGGTAGCTCGACATTCACTCTGGCATCTCCAGCTCCCTCCAGTCTTGTAGCAGTTGTGTTTAATTCACAGTCTCCACCTCTTCCCTCTGGGATTATAACTATTCTACAACCCTTGGTCTGTGACCCAGGAACAAAGTAACATGTTATCTCATGTACCCTCTGCTCTTCTCTTTATCTCCACTTTCTGGACATCAAATGTACCTGCAGTATAGATAAAATTATATCGACAAACAAGAACTCCTAGTCTATTCACACCCGTCTAATCACAATCATTGGTGGTTAATGAGCCAAGCTATGTGTCACTGCCCACGCCTGCTACATACCTAGCTACATACTATAGTGTGCATAACAACCCAATTACAATAACATGCTTACACGACACATACTCATGTCGCACTTTTATACTCAGAGCACTTACTAAAACTTTGGCTGTACATGAAAACATCAGTTCCATTGACTCCCACAGTTACTTTATAACGTTCATTGAATTTGACATTCGGTAAGGAAATGTTAAGGGTTGTTAGTCCGTCAATATCAGCAACATTGGTCATCAAGTGAATATCTTCTGTTGTAAAAGTTGGTTTAAATTTATATTCCAAAGTGACTTGGCAGCTTGCAGAGACCTGTAAGCACTCAAAGTAACATACATTCTCTTGTTGCATTGTTATACCTGAAAGCTGATTACTGGGTTTTCACCAAGATTAAAAGAAAAATTCGTCTGAAAAATCAAGTACTGTGCAACAATAAAGTAATTCATTACGTAGTTCAAAAGGCAATATATTACCATACCATCCAGAGTCAGTGGAGGACTGGTATACTTGTCTCCCACACCAACAACATTGACTGCTGCTATCTCCACTTGGTAGTCAGATAGCTGGCAGTCTTGTGACTGGAGGAGGTACTCAGTGTCTGTTGTGTTGACAGTGAGCACAGAGTGATGGTCCTCCATGTTGATAATGGTCACTAGATAGTGGGAGATGTCTGGCTCCACATCAGTGATGTTGTGAGAGAACGGAGGACTCCAGCTGAACAGTATGGACCTGTCTCCCTTTGTGTACTCCACATCAGGAGCTGACAGAAGACCTGGTATTATGAAGACAACAAGATGTTACACCTATCATTAGCTACACAGCTGACACCTTGAATAATGATTGTGAGCTGTATAGGCTCAAAGGAGTTGCTGGCTTCAAAAGGTATCAGAAACAACACATTTCAAACTGGTACTGTTGATGTCGTCTGTTGCTGTAAATGTGATTCTTTTTCCTTTCGTTCATCATCAAATATCTCTTCTTCCCCCACAACAAATCCATCTCCAACTGGTCCTACGTTAGCTACCCAGGTGATCAGATAGTTTCTTCATTGGGTGCTGTACAGAGAATACTGTGTTCCTCTCCCTCTGGCAACACTAGCTGCTCTTCTGCACTGCGCCGTGATATAATATTCCTAGCAAAGACGCTGCGAAAATCACTTTCATCTCCATAGTATGCTGGACCTGCGAACGAAACAACATACGCATGGCGCACTTACATGTCATTGGGTGGGGCTCGGCATAACGTTTTACCCCCTCGGCGCGCATGCGCAGCGAGGGTCTGTCGGTCTACTACTACTATATACAGCTCTACAGCCTACGAGGAGCCGGAGCTAGGCGTAAGACCGATACCAACAGCAGAATAGTGACAACCAAAGTTCAATTACTGTGCAGGGCTTTTTTGGCGAGCGGGAGCGAGCACACAATGATACGAGCCATCCTAGCTGCAGCTTGCACCTTTGCCAACCACGAAGAATAGAAGCAGTATATACAGCCTCGGTCAGCACCGAAGAGTGCAGCTAATTGGACGAAGAGTTCTGTCGCTGGCTAGCTCGCGATGGGCAGCGTGTAGTAGTAGACCCCTTTGCAGTAGGCGTGGCTAGGGCTATGGCTCTCTCCTTTTTGAGAGGGGATGGCTACGCGAGACTACCCACCATGTTGGACGACAACCGCGCGTATGCTAACACATTGTCAATGACGATCGTGCTTGCCAGTTCATCATCACCAGAGGCTATTCTCTCTCGCGCGCACGGAAGGCGTGGCTCCGCGAGGCTATATATAATTATATATAGCTTGTGTATGTGGCTTTACGTCCGCGGGTCCTCAGTCCTGTGTACTATGGAGCCAAGGCTGTTGAAAGTGATCTTCGTAGCGACTTTGCTATATCACGGCGCTGCAGAAGAGCAGCTAGTGTTGCCAGAGGGAGAGGAACACAGTATTCTCTGTACAGCACCCACTGAAGAACGTTATCTGATCAGATGGATTGCTAATGGAGGACCAGCTGGAGATGGATTTGTTGTGGGAGAAGAAGAGATATTAGATGATGAAACGAAAGGAAAAAGAATCACATTTACAGCAACAGACGACATCAACAATACCAGTTTGAGATGTGTTGTTTTTGATACCGTTGAACCCAGCAACTCCTTTGAGCCTATACAGCTCACAATAATCATTCAAGGTATCAGCTGTGTAGCTAATGATAGGTGTAACATCTTGTTGTCTTCATAATACCAGGTCTTCTGTCAGCTCCTGATGTGGAGTACACAAATGGAGACAGGTCCATACTGTTCAGCTGGAGTCCTCCGTTCTCTCACAATATCACTAATGTGGAGCCAGACATCTCCCACTATCTAGTGACCATTATCAACACGGAGGACCATCACTCTGTGCTCACTGTCAACACAACAGACACTGAGTACCTCCTCCAGTCACAAGACTGCCAGCTATCTGACTATCAAGTGGAGATAGCAGCAGTCAATGTTGTTGGTGTGGGAGACAAGTATACCAGTCCTCGACTGACTCTGGATGGTATGGTAATATATTCCCTTTTTTTACTACGTAATGAACTTTTTTAATGTTGCACAGTACTTGATTTTTCAATTTGACGAATTTTCTTTTAATCTTGGTGAAAACCCAGTAATCAGCTTTCATGTATAACATGCAAGAGGAAATGTATGTTACGTTGAGTGCTACAGGTCTTTGCAGCTACCAATCACTTTGGAATCTACATTTAACCATACTTTTACAAAGAAGACATTCACTTGATGGCTAATGTTGCTGTGATGACTAACAACCCTAATATTTCCTACCGAATGTCAGATTTAATGAACGTTTATAAGTATTGTGGGAGTCAATGGCCGGATGTTTTCATGTACAGCCAAAGTTTTAGTAAGCGTTCTGATACAAGTTCGACATGAGTATGTGTCGTGTAAGCATGTTTGTAATTGTTGCTATGCACACTAGTATGTAGCTAGGTATATGTAGCAGGTGGATGGTGACACATAGCGGCAGGGCTCATTAACTTCCAAACCGTTGTCATTAGTGAATTCCCACTAGGAGTTCTTGTTTGTCGATATATTTTGGTATACTGCATGTACATTTGATGTCCAGAAAGTGGAGATAAAACAAAGCGGACATGAGATAACATGTTACTTTGCTCCTGGGTCACAGACCAAGGGTTGTAGAATAGTTATAACCTAGAGTGAGAGGGGAGCTGTGGATTAACACAACTGCTGCAATACTGGAGGAGCTGGAGATGGCTGTAGTGAATGTGGAACTACCTGACCAGCAGGAACAGTTTTCAGTGGGTCAGTCTCTAAGATAACAAGTGACTGAAGAGAATCCAGCTTATACCACCACTCTCTTTATCCCTGGTGCTACTACTACGTCTGTTGTAGGTATGGCCTGTAAGAGTGTGTCATGCATCAATGTCACCCTAATGTTGCTGATACATGCAGGCTGTGTGTTTGACAAGGAGACTGAATCAACAAGTGACAGTGAAGAGAACCATCGTGAGTTGAGTAAATTTTTACGTCATGTGGTTTATTATGAATCTTCAGGACTTGTAGTGATTGGGACAGTCAGTACAGTGGCTCTCATTGCGGTTTTTTAAACCCCCCCTCCATCGCAGTCAACTTCCTTGTGGTTTTTGTCAGAAAATGTATTGTAAAGCTATACCACATTCACATCTGTTGCTCTTAACATATGTTCTGTAGTAGGGAAAACATCTCTGAAAGTGTATCAGCAAGGTGAGTGATGGGCAATTGTCTTGCAGCAGGGGTATACTGTCATGTTGTGAGGTCGGTGTCTATCATCTCAGTTTAGAACTCCTTTTCTCCCAAACTTTTAATAAAAAACTTTGGCATTCCTTTCACTATTTTTTCTGTCTTTAGAGGTGTGAGGAATAACCAATTCACTATGGACCATAACCCAGTGTATGTGGTCCACAAACACCCCCAGTCTGTGTCTCTCACAGAACAACAACAACAACAAAACACGCAGCAGAGTCAGAGTTTGATATGGACCACAACCCTCTGTACATGCTCCATACCAGGCCTCAGCACAAGAACAATCCCAGTGGAGACCATGAATATGAAACTGTTCAGCCATTACCTTGACATCTGGTAATGAACTAAGAAGTGATGCGCATGTAGTTTCGTCACCAACTTTGCTCTCTTCTTCCCATTTGTCTCCAGTTACACAACATAATTATTATCCAGTGTATCACCCATTGAAAATTTGTTTATGCACATATAAGAGGGTACGAAGGTAATTTTCGAGGTTAAGACACAGGAACTTAAAAAAACCACACACAACCAATTGAGGCTGACCAGACAAATGTAGGGCATGTTTGCGAGCGGCAGGGACCTATTGTGGGCATTCTCGTTGTATGTGTAGCTGTGTAACAGTATCTCACGTTTCGCAACCAATCAGGATATAATTGCACACAGATGAGGGTGATATAGGTATCAATGGCTCAGAGACAACTGATGTCAAGCTAGATGCCTCTGATCTTCAGCTACCGATGCAGGTGACACAGGCCCCAAGCTGATGGTTCCTCGTGTTCTCAGTCGATGCTGGGCTGCTGAGGCCTCTGCTTGTGTGCAATGTGTGGGTTGCAAAACGTCCCTGGGTCTGTTTTGTTTGCCAGTGAATGCTGAATGCGTTACTCTCTCGCTTGTTGTGATCGTAATCTCGCAGCCATTGAGCTCATACTCACTTCAGAAACTAGAGTCCTCTCACGTCCTAATTTGAATTGCTCATATCAAATTGTTACCACTCGAAAGCTGCTCGCTTCAAATTGTACCACTATCCTATCGTCCAGCAGTCGTAGGTGTTTTCAGTACAGCCACTCAAATATTGTGAATGTCACCTAAAGCTTGTGACCACAAAGCACAAAGGTCACGCATGCCATGTATTCGACGAGCGTATCCCAATGATCACAAGTCCCACTGAATCACAACACTTCCTTCCCCATCTCAATTCAAATGTTCCCCTATTGGCAGTGGCAGTCTCGTGCCCCGACCCCACATCCAGAGAGGAAAAGGGGGAAAAATATGATAGAATGTCGTTGATTCTGCAAACACTTTATATAATAATATAAACCTTGTATGCCATTATTCAGATCCCACACACATTGCATAATACAATGTACATGTTTATGTCAAACTGACGATCACCTGCCATTCTTTTCCTGAACCCGCGTGTTCATGTATAAGACTACAGTCATTCGTGATAGGCAAGCAAACTTCCGGGACCTTGTTACACCATTCTTTTATAGCTAAGTACAAAACATAATGGAATTAATGTCACGTCAAACTACATGGCATCACATGAAAACTGGAGTCACAGGTAATGCTGAACAGTGTCATATTCATGGTCTCCACTGGGATTGTTCTTGTGCTGAGCCCTGGTAGGAGCATGACAGAGGGTTGTGGTCAATATCAAACTCTGCTACATGATGACTCCTGTGTTTGTTCGTTGTGGTTGTTGCGTCTGTGAGAGACACAGGAAGGGGGTGTTTGTTTTTTTTGGACCACATACCACGGGTTGTTGTCCCTGAGTGAATTTGTGGTGTTTGCTGAGGGGGGGGGGGGGGGGGGGGGGGGGCTTGAATGGGCTGTTGATTCCTCACTCCTCTGAGAAAAGTAAACAGGAGAAAGGTTGTCATTGAGAACCTTGGGAGGAATAAAAGGTTGTAAAAACACACCATGCCATTAGGTGATTGATCCGATCAGTCTTGAACCTATACGACTCACCTTCGAATTCGTCCGTGAGAATATACCGTTATAGTAATGGAAAGGGTGGTGATGGTCACACAAAAACACATCAGTGGAACAGCATCCACCAGAATAAACGTCACTGCTGCCACCTGTGGGAGAAGTGGTAACTTATAAGAATGGTAGTATCATAAACTTGCATTGTTTTTCAGCTACGGTCGATAGATCTATACAACCTGCATTACCACAACAGCATATATTTGAAAAACTAGGGTTGATATGTTGTGCGGCAGGGTCTGTACCAAAGGTCCATGTACAGAGACGATAGAGTAGTGGTGTACAGCAGGATTCTTCTTGACATACAGTCTTCACCTCCTCATCATCATAGACAGCCACTGAATACTCTCCGCTGGTAGCTCCACATTCACTACAGCATCTCCAGCTCCTCCGTCTCTGCTGCTGTTGTGTTACTTCACAGTCTCCACCTCTTCCTCTGGATATAAACCTACTTCGACAACCTTGGTCTGTGACCCAGGAGCCAAAGTAACATGCTATCTCATGTACTCTGCTCTTCTCTTCTATCTCACTTCCTGGACATCAAATGTACTGCAGTACACATAAAACCTATATCGGACAAACAAACACATAGTCTATCCACACACAGTTGTGCTTAATTACTTACTACAATATTGTGTGTCATTCACATTTCCATAACAATGACACCTTCTCATGTCGAATTTGTCGCAGAACACTTACTAAAAATTTGGCAGTAAATGAAAACATACAGTTCCATTGATCCCACAGTTTACTTTATAAGTCTTATTAAATTTGACATTACGGTAAGGAAAGTTTAGGGTTTTTAGTCCATCACAGCAACATTAGCCATCCAAAGTGAAATGTCTTCCTTGTGACAAGTTGGTGTAAATGTATATTCCAAGTGGGACTTGTAGCTGCACAGACCTGCTAAGCACTCAAGTAACATAATTCTCTTTTTGCATTGTTATACCTGGATAAGCTTGATTTGGATTTTCACCAGAATAAAAGAAAACCGTCTGGAAAAATCAAGTATGGCAACAATAAGGAAGTTCATGACATAGTACAAGAGTATATTGCCATACCAATCCAGAGTAAGTGGAGGAAGTTTATCACATATGGCCCAACACCAACAAAATTGACTTGCTGATATCTCCATTCGGAGTCTATAGCTGGCAGTCGTGTGACTGGAGGAGGGGACGCGAAGTGAGGAGGGGGGGGGTGGGGACAGGGGAGAAAAGTCACGAAGTGAGTGGCGAACGCGCCACAGGGGGAGTAAGAGGGGCAGCCGATGGAGTAGGGTGAGGGACGGGCGCGGGGTACGCACTAACAGTGCAGGGAGGTCGGGGGGAACTGACACAAACGGAAGGACTACAGGAATGACAATAGTATCGGAAACACACAAACCCACACATCACACGTACAAAAACAACAGCAAACACCCAAACACCACAATAGCCCACAAATATCGTTACACCAATCCGGAGATCACACCCCCCACACCCCCCCCACCACACCAGGAGCGCCAGGGTGCCTGTTAGTGCTTTCTAATACCCACAAGACAATGATCAATCAGGTGATAAACCAAACCTTGAATGCTGATGGTGGTAAACCAAGTGGTTCAGGGGAGTCACTAAGTGGACAGAAAGTTGACGACAAACACACTCAGAGTTAGTCCATTAAAATACGGGGGATGCAGTGAATAGTATCTTATCCACCTTCATTCATTGGTAGCTGGGCTATCTCATCTCCACAGATTAAATGCTGCCATCATGTCAAAAAACCTCCATCACAAGTTCCCCAGTCTGATCCCAAAGTGGTCTTCACAGGTGCTGTATAGAGGATTTACTGTGCACTCTCCCTCTTGAAACACTAGACAGCGCTATTGCCGTTGCAAGCAATACACCCTCAGCCATGTGGGAAACGAAGAAGAATATTGGCGTAGAGAACCCAGGGTGGATATTATTGCGGCCCGAACAGTCCGCGTTAGGGCGATCGAGATGATGATAGGGTGTGCTCGTTGAACACGGCGACCGAGGGACGCTAAATAGGCGTGCTCATAGAAAGAGGCGTGGCTCGTAGACGCCGGTGTGGAAACTGCTGAAGATGCATATAATGGTGGGGCTCCAGAGCTCGTGGAACATGCGTAGAGATTTCGCTGCCGGACGGCAGCGTCCCGTCATAGGTGGAGTTACCTTACCTGCCTGTAAATAGCGCCTGCCGCTGGTTCAAGGTAGTGATCGCCAGTGTCAAATCGGCCGCGTTAGGTCTTTGATAGAGGGAAGGAAAGGGTCTGTGATTCGTGGACTTGTGATCATTGGATACGCTCGCGAATACATGGCATGCATGAACCTTTGTTCGTGTGGTCACAAGCTGTAGGTGGACTGTTCAACAATTGAGTGGCTTTACTGCAAAACAAGACGCGGAATCGATAGTGGTACAATTTGAAGCGAGCAGCTTTCGAAAGTGGTACAATTTGTAATGTGCATTCAAATTAGGAAGTGAAGAGACTCTTTTTGAAGTGAGTAATGAGCTTCAATGGGCTCTGTATTACAGCACCACAAGCGAGAGTGCAACGCCCATTCAGCCAATTCACTGGCAACAAACAGAACTCGGGACCACAAGACGAGGCCTCCACCAGATGCGAAAGACGAGGAACATCAGCTTGGGTTGAAAAGTTAGAAACAAACCCTGGCACCTGAAGAAACGAGGCTCTAGCCAATCCCAGGGTCTATTGAGCCATAGATAGCTACCTCAATGCCCTAAGTCCTAGTATTATTAAACATGCACACATATACAGTTTGTTTGGTACCCAAAATCCGTATATAGATTTTGGATAAATCAGTAGACCTGGCAACCACTGCGAGAATGCGTTACCACCAGACGACAAATACAATGAAAGTGCATAAC
>CASHTH010000595.1:0-13578 GCA_030341885.1 Geodia barretti
AGCGCTAGGTGGTTTATCCTTTGTGGCATGAACATTATTTCGGATGGGCTCGGCATAAAGTGATAAATATAGTTCAGAGATACTATGAATATTGTACGACTCTCTTGTTTTTTATTCTGCTGACTGGGGACAGTATGACCCTGTAAAATTTAGGCGATTAGAGTTACTCCTGTCGATTAAGGAATATTTTCCATTAGCTACATATCCTGGCATATCGCACCATTCAAAACACTGCGCACAGGTTGCTTAGTCTACTCGCCTTTATGTAGGGCTACCGAGCATGTGAGATTTTTTGTTGCACTTGTTGCTCAAGTTTGTAGTGAAACGATACTAAATAACAGCACAGTCTTGACAACTCAGCTGGTAGCCACACTCGATTTATATATATCCATTTCTCTGTCTCCATAACATTCATATATTTATTTCACTATTTCTTTTTGTTCTCTGACAGTCCTTTTTCTCATCCTCTTTGTATTCTTTGCCAAACTTGGGGGAACTTTATGCAGAATAGTGTAGCTCAGAGTAGTATTTTTGCTTTAGGTATTTATTTTTACTATGTGCTTCAGAACTGCATGTTTGAACATGTGCCAGGAATGCAACCTCTCCCAGCAATTCCTGCATGAACTTTTTCTGCAAGTATCCCGATATCCCCGACACTCCTTGAGACGAGGTCCAGACCAGAAATGACTGTAGGACTTTCAGTCTCTGGAGCAGTGAATGAAGGAAGAGAAAATAACATTTCCCTCCTCTTAAAAAGAGTTTCTAGAACTCTATGGTTTCCCTCTGTCTTACTTGAACGAGAGATGTGATAAATTTTATGTCCCAGAACGTTGAGTCAGTGGCTGAGTGAGGTCTGAAGATGAGATGATCTCCTGAGATTAGGAGACATGCCACTACGGATAGCCCACATTTGATCTGTTGAAGAGGTCCAAGTCCTGTCCACTGACAATACTCTGCCGTCTCTTCACCAACAAGAGAGGAGGAATAATCCAGACTGGACGTCATCTCTTCCAGAGTAGTGTGGGTTGCTCTTGAAATGTTGTTTAGTTCCAGAAGGAAAGTCAGAGCATGTTGTCTGTTAGGCAGAGGAATCAAAAAAGAGATAAGTTTCAAATCAACAAACTCTCTTTTCTCCCGGAATGGTGCAACTGAGATCATGAATACAAGTTGTTTTAATGTTGTGTCTTTCTCAGTGCACTGCATATGTAGAGATTCCATGATATAGCTATAGCCCAGTCTGGTTCTCTTCAGCTCCAATGTGGTAAGACTGGGACAGTGTAGTAAGTATGCTAGGAACACTAGCCACAGTCGCACGTCTATGCTAGACAACTTCACTGCAGCAAAACAAAACAAGCGCATCAACACCTGCAAACATGAGTTGTAAATATCCCCGCAATGCTGTTTGAGAGTCGGTAGACTCTTATATCCCTAGGGGTTAAATCTCACGTGATCCACGTACAAAACGACTAAAAACTCGGTGAGAATCACTCCCTCGGCCGTCAAAACATCCTAGCAATAGTCACGGGCCCATATCTACCTATATATTCCCCCCAAGAGCTCATACGCACCTTCAGTCGTTCCACGCGAGAATTCGCTCATACGCGTCATCGTTGGGGTCCCAAATTACGGGCGCAATTGCCTAACGTAATCCCGAAATAGGTAACGTTTAGCCTACTTTAATTTTTTTCCGTTGCGTTTCCGTTGCGTTTTTGTGACGTAAGTTACCCCTCGATGTGCTTTGGGCCCCAAAGAGTTAAATCCGCTATCTCCTTACCAGTACCAGTTCAAGCACTGATTTTTTCACTCAAGGTCTCCAATTTCGCCGGAGGTGTGCACGGACATCAGCGATCGTTTTTTTCTTGCCGCTAGTCACTACGGTAGATCATGGAGCTCTTCCATGGTCGACCAGAACAACGCCATTTGCTGCTTACTCAGCACCAGTGAGCCGCGCGCATGCGCAAGGCAGGGGCAATGCGCTAGCGAGCGTATTACCAGGCGAGCGAGTTGGCAGACCTGCAGAGGAACTCTCAGCCTCCAGTACCTTCCGTAAGTAAGTGTGCGCATTTCATACTGGCTATCTTGCTGTTGATTTGCACGAAGAGCAACTTTCCATAGTCTGCGCGATGTTACACGAGCCTTGCGGGGCACTCAGTCAAATGGGCCTTCATTGTTTGTAAGCCTGCCAATGAAACCACACAACCATGTGCAATAATCTAAGTATACATCCTTGTTGAAGACAATACATGAGGTGAATGCGGTATCTAGCCCCTGCTTCAGGCACTAGCAGCCCCATTATCTATATATAATACTTTCAACAGTTACAATTCGTCTATGGACATCATACCCATGAACTTCAGAGTGACTGTAACATTAAATGCAGTGTTGTCATAAGCTGTTAAAAATAGTTGAAACAAGTGGAAAAATCATTTCTTCAAAATGAAAGGGGGATATAGGGATGTCTTGAAGCACCAAAAAGGAAGAAACAAGGGGTCATTACACAGCAAAGTTGCACAAAGCTACATGACACCATCCCTATATCTCTGTTTGATATTAAACTTTGCTCATAAACAATAAAACAAAGATATAGGGATGGTGTCATGTAGCTTTGTGCAACTTTGCTGCGTAATGACCCCTTGTTTCTTCCTTTTTGGTGCTTCAAGCCATCCTTATATCCCCCTTTCATTTTGAAGAAATAATTTTTCCACTTGTTTCAATATCAAGCACAGCAGGAATACCTTGCATGTGAGAGAATAATTGGTGATTAAACCTGTCTGTGATGTAAAATCCATTTAGTTCACAGAGATCCTTCAGTGTTGGATGCCATTCGCAAGATTTAACACTGACATAAAGTTAGTAAAGAGCACAGATACCTGTCCTTGTTTTCTGCTTTGGCTTCAGTCATGACTCTTCCTTAAACTTTTGTTTTGCTGTTCATTATAATGCCTAAAAAGGGTGTCAATTGTTGGTGAAACTCACTACTGGGGACAGGTGAAGGTATGGTTGCAGGAGAAGAAGTGGCCATGGAGGAAGAGGAAGACAGTCAGACCTCTAGTGCTACGGCACTCGCTAACCGACAGCCTCAGCAGCAGCAGTAGTGAGAATGAACTTGACCCAATTCTCTAGAATGCTCCACCTGTCGCTCGCTATGTCAAACTGAGGGGGCCTTTGGTCGAAACAAACAGTTACTAATTTAGCTATCTCTGAATTTAATAGTCGGGCTTCTTTATGTATGCACTGTTTGTAATGTACATGTAGTGTATCATTTTGCATTTATTTGTATTGCTAGCTGCTTTTAGAAAAGTATTTTGGCAGATGCTAGGTAGCTGACTTACAATATCAGTTTCTTGGTAATCTTACACCGAGGGATGTAGCATGGGTTGAAGAAATAACAAATGCGGATTGGGGACTGAGGAGAACGACCCACATTGTACGAAACCAACTTCGCATGCATTCACAATACACTCCTTTTAGGTGTCACAATGAAGTTCTCCATGCTGCTAGCTAACTCTAGCTTTTATCTCTCTGTCTCTCTCTCTCTCTCTTTCTCCCTTTCAACACTACGAAGGTTGAAGGCATCGTTTGCCATCTGGTCATTCGTCATGTATAAGCGTTTAATGTCTCTCAAGGAAAATTCACAATGGTAATAATATATGGGGTGTTAAGGTGCTTTATCCATTAATAATTTCAACTACTTATTATATAACCTTTTATTTCAGCAGGTCCAATTTTAGTGTGTGTCGGGCTCAGTAATTCCTCGAGAAAAGCAACTCGCATGAGACAGCAAAGCACGCAGAGACCTAGTAGGAGTGCTTGGATACGAGGAGTTTGTGGGGTGTTTATTGTCGGCGCTCTGCTCATTATGCCCACAGCAAGTGTTATAGTAGAATAAGACACACAGTTATGGGCTGCATTCCAAATTAATGCAACTACTTGCTTGCAATTATTACAGTGGGAAGAAACCCAAATTAGCTAACATACTAAAAAAATACAAAAGTTGATAATTTTACCGAAAGGTCAATCATATTAATTTTTAATCAGTCCAGTCTGAACACAAAGGGGCTTCGCATTCCTCTACATTTCTCGGGATCTGGAAGGACTTTCACCCTCGTCACCCCATCCTCAGCTGAGAACGTGTATGGACTGCTGCCTGCAGTGAGGGAATGAAGGAAAGGACATTGTTGTCTGTAATAAAGTATCACAACACACATTTTTCTGCATATTCTGGGATGCCAAAGTCACAGAGAAATCCGACACTGTCTCCAATTGCTCGCCATTCGATAGTGTAGCTGGAGACTGTTCCGTTGTAGTGATGCTTGGTGATTCCTCGGTTGATTGCATTCAGTGAGCAGAAATGTGGGCTGTCGGGCATTAGGACTATAAAACTGCGGATAACTGCATCTCCATTTCCAGCTATGACTCTAACTCGGTGTTCGCCAGCTGGAACATTCTGGAACACAACTTCACCACTCGAGCCTGTTGGCATTATCACTACGGTTTTTAACAGAGTATGGACTAACATTTGTCTTCAGCTGTACGGATTGGCATTCCTGAAGCACCACGAGTGATGAGTTGACACCGCAAGGGCCTGGCTGGTGACACGTGTATCATGACTGAAATGTTGCTGCCTGTCACCATTGGAGTGTCCCCTGTGAACTCCAGCTCAACTGGTTCTTCTGCATGTACATCACAGTATGCTTGTTAATAACAAAATGGTAAGTTCTTTAACACTTTTAATGACACTAGCCACACCAAAATAATTAATAGTGTATCCCAATATAATGGTCTAAAAATAAAACTAAGTTTCCATGGTGGCCAGCGCAAACCTTTAAAGTGCCAAAATCTTATAATGTGTTACATAACAGCATGTAAAACAGATTTAGTTATGTTGCTATTGTACACAGTACATATACAGTAGCTATCGTAACCTGAGCAAGAGACTCCATCGCTATTCAAGACATATCCATATGTACAGCTACAGCCGAAAGAGAGGAAAGTATCTGTACAGATCTGCTCACAGCCTCCATTATCCATCTCACACTCATCAACTGTGCAGATATAATTCAGTATAAAAAAATCTTTGCAAAAGTGTGTCACAAAGCGCAAAACCGCACAACACACAAATCATGGTATGGGCCCGCATAGCTTCCGGCCTCCAGGCAAAATCAGTTCAAGGTATTCTGTCGTCCCCTAAAGACACCTGTGCCTCACCTAGGCTATCGTCTGCAGAGAGTCCGTATACCACATTCACCCACGGACTGCTGGGTTGATTGATACAGGCAATCAAATGTGGTTTCTCTCTTCTTGTGGCTCCGTGGTTGATTTCTAGTGAAGGAAAGTCATTGTGATAAAATCCAATAATTGATGTCCCAATTGGTGGGGAGAAACTCATATCTCTGCAATTGTACGTGAAGACAGTGTAGGAGCTGATGAAATCTGTAGCCAGCATTCCTTGGAAGGTGTTAGTCTAATAACAAGGAAATAACAAATAAAAACGAACAAAAGTTACCAGTGACAAGGAAGTTTGCAATGAGCATGAAAGTGTGTGATGTCACCGTTTCTGTTACCATAAAACTTTCGGCTCATAGTATAATAATTATATATTATAGTCTTTTGAAAATTTGGTGTACACCTGTGTGAGTGCCGAGTGCCCTACACATCCCTAATCTCATAGGTAGCTATCTCTTTATAACCTAAGTTGTATTTTTTACCCATATCAATAATGTTATGGAACAACAGACAGAATTGTGTGTTGGTGGTTGGTTTACTGGTAAAAAGCCTTGCTTACTGTCATGTCTGTAAGTAAAGTACTAATTTGTGATCTATCTCAGAGTATTTATTTTGTTGTTGACTTAAGCTTACTTTGTTATTTTCCGCATATGTCTCCCATGTGGCAAGAAGAACCCACTTGGCATAAAAGTTTGTGGCTTCATTAGCATTGACTATGGAACTTGCTTGAGAGAGGACATTTTGAGAGAGAGCTCCTCTGTGAACTTCATAGGAAGCAGACCCTGGAATAGAACCAGTGCTCGAGAAGGGACCTACTAAACTACTTAAATCAGTTCCAAAGTTGAAGTAGCCATCAGGTCCAACCTGCAAAAGTGCTGTATTGAAAAGAAACAACAACACCTTTGTTTTGACATACAGAAACAGTCTCTTCCAAGGATAAATAATAGGGAAAGTCAACATCCATTGGCTTTTCCACAGCATGTTGTGTTTCAATTCCTGGGGTCACTCCAAGCTCAATGTAAGGAAAGTGTGTAACTGGAAGAGATATAAACAAGACAAAAGTCTTTCACTCACAAGGAATAACCATAAGTAACTCACCATTTTGTTCTGTGCACCCAATTTGATCCACATCCCCACAGCAATCGTCAAAATTGTGGCATACATCGTCACAAAAACACTGATGATCAGGATAAAAGAGGTTGCAGTCTTTATCGGTATCAGCACAGCACGTGTCAATTCCTCCTTCTTGGCAGCCAATGGGTTCATACCCTGGAGTGAATCTAGTACCTTCTTTGCTCTTTAGGGGAGAATTGCATTCTTTCAGTGGTAGACTTGCATCGTAGCAATAGCGATTACGTTCAGTATACCCTGGAGGACACTCATTAATGCACTCCAGAGTGTATGCATTGCGGAGGTTGACACATGAGTCACAGAAGTTGGAGCCCTCTCTAGCACACCCTCTTCTGCAGTCAGAATGACACTGGTCAGGAATATTTGCCACTGCCTCTGGCACTTGAAACACTCCATAGAACTGAAACACTACGTTAGTAACATTAGCACCACTACTGACGTCGCCTGTTTTTATGTTGAGTGTCCACTGTCCAGTTGGATTTTCTCCCCAGAACATAACTGACATGAAAGGCCAGTCAGAGTAGCCTGACTGACTAGGTAGGGCATCATTAGGGCGGGGCATAAGGAGAATTGAAAGTGTCCCAGATGGTGATGTAAGCTCAATCTGTAAATCACCTCTCTTGAAATCCTCCAAAACAGCCACAGAAATACGAACCACTACGTGCTCTAAGTACTGGATTGGTCCATTGTAGGTCACAGTTCCCGAGTATGATATATTATCCAAAATTTGTTGCCTGTGGTCAAAAAATACCAGTATAAGATTTTGCAACAAATTTCGCCCGTTTTAAAAATACCACCAATACAAAAGTTTTACTTTGCCACAAAGAGTTGCAATTACAATGAAAAGCACTAAAGTGCAAACCCTCGGCGAACTGCGCATGTGCGGTACCACTAATTGATGGGCTGGGCTTTTTATGCCTTTACTCGTGGTATACCGCTAGTAGCTCGCGGAGAGTTTGGCACGGGCTAGCTACAGTAGTAAATAGCATGCGGGAGTCGATACATGCCCTTCGTTGTGACTTGTTGTGCCTTCAAGACACACCGAGCGAATGGACGTGGTCGAGGTAAGCCTGTGCTAATTTACATATTGGCTTGTTCACTTGGTTTTCACGCCATAACTTTAAAACACAGTAGTTTTACGAAAATCGCCTTTTTTAAAATCAACCCAGTGTAGCACTGAACCCGATCATATCGCTATTTACCTGATTTCGTGTGCGCGGTGGCAGAAAACGTGGTAACAGACAGACTGACAGACTGACGGACTGACAGACTGACAGACTGACGGACTGACAGACACACTTACGGGACAACTATACCGTAACCCTCGCTGCGCATGCGCGCCCAGGGTTAATAAGCCATAATCAGTGGAGTAATCAGTAAAACAAGGACAGTGGATTACAAACCAAAGCATTACTTACTGAGCAATGTCAGTAATTTTATCTTCTATCTGAGGAGGGACATTGATCCAGTGTCTAGCTCTGGTAACTAGGGCCTCAATGTCCAAGACTCCAAACCCATACTGACGACTCACTGTCAGCCCAGTTCTATTCAGAGTCCGAGGAGCAGGAGTCTTACGAGGATTAGCCGTGTACACTATCAGATACTGGACATCTCTCCATGTCAAACTAGGACTAGCAGATCAAAACAGAATAACATGAACACAAGAATTGCTTGAGAAAGTCATGGTAATACATGAGGTAGACACCGAAGACTGAGCCTGAGAGCTAAAACACTGTGTAAAAGTCATTAGAACTCCCTTGGAAACATAGGATATAAGAAGTTTCATGCACAATACTTGTTATCTGCTTATAGAGTCACCCCCATACCAACTCAAAATGAAACAGTGGCTTCTTAATTGAATGAAAAGCACTAAAGTGCAAAACCTCGTACTGTAACCCTCGCTGCGCATGCGCACAAAGGGTTAATAATAATAGTGCAAATTCCAAGAATACAACTGTTAATGGCCCGGGCGTTAAATGTGCATTAGCAGAAGTTTTTGGGCGCCAGTGACATTGGCTGCAAGAGCTAGAATTGCACTGTCATTCCGCTTGGACGTGTTATTTTGAGAGAACAAATGCATATAAGTGGCTAACAAGAGGAGTATGCTGCTAAGGCAAAACCTTACAGCTAACTTCACAATTCATAGCTTTTACCTCTGTAGAGTTTTTGTCTCAACTGTAAAAGAACTTACTTTGCCTCTAGCGCTAGTGCTATAGCTCCTGACACCATCGGAGTAGCAGAACTAGTTCCACCAAAGTCAAGTCGACATCTATTGCCACCAGTGTCCACAGTTCTCTTCAAAGTTTTATGTGACAACCATGTTTTACTGTAGAGGCAAATCACACTTACAACAGCAGGATTCCTGTACGTGTCTGTCACATAAGCAGCAACCATTTTTGCAGAGCACTCTTCATCATTTTCTTAGACTTCGGCTTCCATCGACTCCAATGGACCCAACAGCAATGGTGTAAATACTGGATACATATCCATCGGCTGCACAGTCATCACCTTCATTTCCTCCATTACCACTTGCCCACACGTAAATGGATCCCTTTCCATCTCGTCCCTGAAGAAAGTATGATATCATGATGTAGTTTCACAAGCCATACATAAGACGTATGTAGCTAGTGTTTTACACAATGTGTGAAGCAACCAATCAGAACTGAGTAATTACTAGTCTCACTGCAGGCATTCCATCCACAGCAGTTATGGTTGTTTCTTTCTGGAATAAAGTACTACTAGGGATATTATTTTTATGCTTTTCAGATTGTTGTAAGACACTCTATGTAGATGTGATAAGGGGGGAAAATCTCACAGGATATAGACAGAGGAAGATGTGCACGGTTCAATCAAAAAAAGTGACAATTCATGCAAAGATATCTAGATGCTCGACATAGGGATTACACGAGTGAAATCTACGTGATCTGCGTACAAAACGCCTAAGAACTCAGCGAGAATGACTCACCATGGCTTCAAAATCACTAGTAATAGTCTAGAGGTCAATACCTACACTATACATATGCCCCAAGACTTCCTAGTGCCATCAGTTCCCCACGAGAGAATTCGCACTTACGCGATTTCACGATTTTCGTGTCATCATCAGAGAGTCGGTAGACAGGGACGACACGGGTGAAATCTCACGTGATCCGTGTACAAAACGACTAAAAACTCGGTGAGAATCACTCCCTAGGCCTTCAAAACATACTGGCAATAGTCTACGGGCCCATATCTACCTATATATGTCCCCCAAGACCTCATATGCACCTTCAGTCGTCCACACGAGAATTCGCTCATACACGATTTTCGTGTCATCATCATAATACTTCACCTTCTTCTTCAGACCCGCTAGCTCCTTACCGGAAGCACTTGAAGCGTTGATTTTTTCACAGAACGTCTCCGAATTTGCCGGAGGTGTGCATGCACATCAAGCGATCGTTTCTTTCTTGCCGCAATCCACTACGGTAGATCATTGAGCTCTTTCACTGAACAACGACATTTGCTGCTAACTCAGCATCAGTGAGCCGCATGCGCCGAGGAGGGCGTTTCCCCAATCTGGTGCACGCGCATTGTGTCTCGTCCACGAACGAAACTAAGCCCAGGACTGGATGCCTTCAGAGAAAACCACTCTCATCCTCCAGTGCCTTCTGTAAGTCAGTGTGCACATTTGTAAGTGGCTAGCTTGCGTTTTGGTGTTGAATTGCACGAGGAGCAACTTGGGAATCTTCGCCGTGCCTTGAACAGGCGCCTTCATTCTTTGTCCCCCAGTTATATCTCTACAACATACCCATGAACATCAGAGTGACTGAAAATGCAGTGTTGTCATATAAGCTAAATAGTGGAAACAAGTGGAAAAACAATTTCTTCAAAATGAAAGTAGGATATAGGGATGACTTGAAGCACCAAAAAGGAAGAAACAAGGGGTCATTACACACCAAATATGCACAAAGCCACATGACACCATCCCTATACCTTTGTTTTATTGTTCATAAGCAGAGTTTCATATGAGACAAAGATATAGGGATGGTGTCATGTGGCTTTGTGCATATTTGGTGTGTAATGATCCCTTGTTTCTTCCTTTTTGGTGCTTTAAGTCATCCCTATATCCTACTTTCATTTTGAAGAAAAGATTTTTCCACTTGTAATGATACTCTTCATCTCCTTCTTCTTCTTCAAACCCGCTAGCTCCTTACCAGAAGCAGTAGAAGCGTTAATTTTTTCACAGAACGTCTCCAAATGTTCTGAAGGTGTGCACGCATATTAAGCGATCGCTTGTTTCTTGCCGCAAGTCACTACGGTAGATCGTTGAGCTCTTCCACGGTATAGTCACTGGACATCACCATTTCCTGCTATATAACTCCGCATCAGTGAGCCGCATGCGCCGAGGAGGGCGTTTCCCCAATGCGGTGCGCGCGCATTACTATAGTCTATGAGACCAGGATGCTTGCAGAGGAACTCTTATCCTCCAGTGCCTTCTGTAAGTCAGTATACACATTTTTAACTGGCTAGCTTGCGTTATGCTGTTGATTTGTACGAGGAGCAACTTGGCAGTGTGCGCCGTGTTACGCGGGCTTTGCCCAGCGCCTTCATTGTTTGTCCCCTCAGGTTTAGCTATCGTAGTCTGATTACTGAAGCCTGCCTATGAAACCACCCCACCATATGTGCCACAACCTAATTGCATCGTTGTTGGAGACACTACGCATACACCAAAAAGCAAGAAACAAGGGGTGAAGCACCAAAAAGGAAGAAACAAGGGGTCATTACACAGCAAAGATGCACAAAGCTACATGACACCATCCCTATATCTTTGTGTTGTATATAGTTCACAAGTAAAGTTTAATATGAGACAAAGATATAGGGATGGTATCGTGTAGCTTCGTGCATCTTTGTTGTGTAATGACCCCTTGTTTCTTCCTTTTTGGTGCTTCAAGCCATCCCTATATCCCCCATCATTATAAAGAAATGCTTTTTCCACTTGTAGATAGTTAGCAAAGCTCCCATTCAACCTAAACTCCAGTATAAAGCTGGATGTGCAGCTTGCGTTGAAAAACTACAGGCATGCGATACAAAATATTACCTCGTACCATGCTTATTCCATCCTGTAGGGCACGTTGTGTCATAGTCCTTGGCCCCTCGACTCTGAATCCTTCATCGAATGGTCCCCAACTGTTGCTGTAGATATCAACAATGTCTCTTCCATGTGACAGAACCCCTGCCTCCAGCATGTCAGTGCACTCTTCGGACGAACCAAGCAGTCTTAGACCTGTACCACATCAGAACAAAATCCCTACTAAACAATTTGCATGCGGAAGAAGCCAGCCATAGCTAGTAGTTAAATCTTATGAATTATACAGTTTCACTATGTTATGTCAATCTTGGTTCATAGTACCAGTATAATATAGCTATATAGAGATTGGCATGGTGTCGTGACCTCGTAGGTTCAACACGCACGCATTGACATATCGATAAACAACACAGTCTAACAGTCTGCACACAGTAAGAGAGTAGCTACTTATAATGGCTAAAAATTGGAAACGGAAAAAAGTATAAGTGACGTCACGGGAGTATGCATATCTATGACATTCCTCCCCCCTCAGGTGAATCCTTACAGAAAATCAAAATAAAGAACCAAAACACAACAAAGAAACATAAGACAAAGTATAAACATGCAACTACGAAACAAGAACATTACACAATAAGAAAACAATACACAAAGACATTATAGAACTCATGCATTGTTGTGGGTTCGAATCCAACCTAGGGCAGCTCTTTATTTTAAAATAGCTGTCCTAGGTGTAGTTGATTTGTTTGTTGTGCCTTTGCCTTTCTACCTCATAATTTTCACATGCCATAACACAGACAAATTCATACACAATATCAAGTTTTTCCAGGTTCAAACCTTTCACGAGGTTTTCGTTGTCTCGATGGGGATAACGACGGGTGTTCAATTCGGATGAATTCGTCGTAACGGTCGAATCGGATGTATTGGACGTTGTAGTCGGATTCCTTCGAACGTTCGGTTGATCAGAGTTCGTTATCTATGTTTCAGGAGTTGTTAGTGCCACTAGAATTTCTGACATGTCTGGAGTTCCATCGTCAGTGACCCTTGGACGTATCTGGTCTTGGTGACAGCGTTTGCATCTGCCATCGTCTAGTAAGACATGAAATGACACCGGACGAGACGTTTCTATGACCTTTGCTGGAAGCCAACATGGACTAGTAAAATTCTTCAAAAGAACTGCGTCACCGATACGAAAAGTTCGAGATTTACCACGTGAATCATGTTGTGCTTTTTGTTGCTGTTGTTTGCATTCCACCCTCTCCGCCGTATTGAGTTTCAGCAGATCGAGGCGTGTACGCGGTCTCCTCCCCAACAGAAGTTCAGCTGGAGCTAGTCCAGTTGTACTCTGTGGAGTAACCCGGTAAGTAAAGAGAACCTTCGCTAGTCTAGCACTCATGGTACCGTCTTTGACCTTTTTCAGACCTCGCTTGACCGTTTGCACGGCCCTCTCTGCCAGACCATTTGAATAAGGATGTTTTTGCCTTCGAATGGACCCGCAAAATCAAGATGGAGTCTCGCCCAAGGTCTAGTAGGCTATTTCCACTGGTGAAGTGGAGCAAGTGGGGGTAAAGACTGTACTTGTGGACAATCATGGCAGAGGCGCACAGATTTTTATCTGCACTAATCCCGGGCCACCAGACGTACATTCTGGCGAGGGACTTCATATACGTGTGATTCCCGGGTGTCCTTCATGCAGCTCTTGCAGAACTGCTTCTCTGCCTGGTGGAGGAATCACTACACGTGTTCCCGATACAGCTGGAAAGCTCCAGGCGGCATGGTGAATAAGGGAATAAGGTTCCAGCTCACAAGCCTCTGATCCCCATCACTTGGCCAGCCCTGCTGAATGTACTGCAGAACTCTGCCAACTTCTGGTCTCCTTACAGGAGATTCATTTAGATGCTCAGCTAACAGCACTAGCTCAGGCTCCTCGAATACCTTCGCTGGCTGTTCCGGCAGTGGCAAGCGACTCAAGGCGTCAGCGTTTGCGTGCGCTGTCGTGTTTCGAAATACCAGTCGATACTCGTAGTTAGAAAGAAAGAAAGTCCAACTTTTATACGAGAGGATGCCTGCTGGGACGTAGCGCGACCAGCTCAAAGGAACAGCCAAACGCATAATCGTGAAATTCCAAAAATACAGGCAAGACCTTCCTTTTCTAGCTGAGA
>CASHTH010000596.1:0-12079 GCA_030341885.1 Geodia barretti
ACCGGATGTCAAGTTAGGCAGACACGTTCGGTCTTCCTCTGGATAAATAAGAGAAATTTTCCAAACATGTAGCTCACTTCTAATAGAAGCACACACCTGTATTATCCAGTTCAGGAGAGGACTTTGTTTGTGTAGGCTGAGTGACTGTTTTGTCTCTCTGTGTCACAGTTTTCTTGCGTCCACACGGATCATCTTCCTCGGCGAAAACATGGTTATCCAGGCACAATAACCAACAATAAACCTACATACCATTACTCTCTTGTCCAAAAGATAACTCTCTTTGAGCTGTCCTCCCCCTTCGTAATGATTGTGACCGAGTTTGTTGGGAGCTCACTGTGTGACAGAATAATGATCCATGCATTAAAAGTGGGGGAAATGCCATTATAGCGAAATTCACTAACTTCCACTCCGTGCTTTAGCGGAAGTTACTGCATGTGTAGTCCGAGCAGTTGACCTGATTACACCGGATGTCAAGTTAGGCAGACACGTTCGGTCTTCCTCTGGATAAATAAGAGAAATTTTCCAAACATGTAGCTCACTTCTAATAGAAGCACACACCTGCATTATCTAGTTCAGGAGAGGAATGTGTAGGCACAAACTGAGTAACTGTTTCGTCTCTCTGTGTCAGATGCCCACACGGTTCATCTTCCTCTGTACACACAAAAGACTACACCAATGAATCTACAATAAAATGACAAACCTTCTGTGTCTTGTTCAAGTGTGTTGGAGTTACTGGAGAGAATTTGTTGTTTATCTTCAATTATGCAAAACAGTCAATGTTTTGTACATGTTGCAGAGAAAAACTAACCTCTATTCTTGGGCTCAGTAAGTTTAGAGGTTGTCCTGCCTCTTAACCGGGTTTGTCGGCCTTTACCTGTACATGGTATCACTAAGTCACAAACACTCTCTACAAATGTGTTGCTCAAAGAGATCTTTTTACCTGGTAGCAACTTCATGGCCTGTTTCTTTTTCCTAGCTTCCTCTCTTTCCCGTTTAGCTTCATCTTTTCTCTCCTTTAGCCTCTGCTTTTCTTCCATAACTTTCATGCTTTCAGCACTGGTAAGTACCCTTCCACATGACTTGGGCTTGGAGTTAGGCGCACGTGACACAGGTGGAGGGCAAGTAAGATACTTCGCAACAGATGCCGAGTGAAATTCAAGTGGTCGAACGAAGTTTGGGTGGTACTTAGAAAGCCACTGTTCATACCGCTCATCGCCAGAAATATCATAGCCATTCTCGTACCTTGTCTGAAACAAGGTAGTCTCTTCTACCGTAAAAGAATCATCATCTGGGTCATGGTTAACTGACTCAGCTATATCACTAAGATCATGGTAGCTCAGGGCTGGAGAAAGAGGTCTCCGGCTGCTGGGACTATACAGAGGAATAAACGAAAGGCCGGTCTCTTTGGTCAAGGAATCAGCCTTTTCTTTGATTGGGGAGAGAGCATTACGATTAACTGGATAGATTCCAGTTACCCTGAATCCAGCTGCAATATTCGCTAATGACATACTTTTCAACCATGCCTTCCTAAAAAGAGAGGAGAATTGATAACGTGTAATGACCCGGCCTGAATTCCTTGCCAAATAGCTATGACATTCTTCCCGCCATGCAACCTTCAGCGGTCCAAAACACCCCTTGTCCAAGGGTTGAGACAGGTGAGTGGTGTTTGGGGGGAGAGCAAAGAGGATAACCTGCTCCTGGGCTGCAAGCCTGATGGTACTTGGGCAATAGTGAGATGAGTGACCATCCATTAGAAGTAATATGGGCCTCACAGAAGGAATGTAGCTAAGGAAGTGGTTTTTGAACCATAATCCAAAGAGTTCCCTGTCCATCCACCCTTTAGCTGATAAACCATAGAGAGTTCCCTCTACCTCACCTTCTGTTAGCTCAGGTACCAAAACCTTTCTATCGAATATGACCATTGGAGGCATGCAAAACCCTGCTGCACTGACACAAGCAACAATTGTTACTTGTGATTTATTACCTGAGCCGATGGCAGTTGCATCGGATCCCCTTTCTGCAACTATGCGAGGTGCTTTTGGATCCAGCGGCATCCCACTTTCATCCATATTGAAAATTTGGCTTGGTTTTCCCCTTAGGTTGTTTTCATCAAGAGTACGCTCCAACAAATCGAAATAACGGCATATTACATCTGGATCTGTAGCTTTCGCACGAGCCATTGAAAGAGGAGTTGGAGCACGCAATGAAATGGAAGGGTTTCGGCGGCAAAACGTCTCCCACCATCCGTTGGTTACTGATTTATTCAGGCATTTCTCATCAATAATATTTTGCACTATCGCCAAAACCTCTTTTCGCGTCTTGCCATAGCCAATGGCCGCAACCCTAGTGAGAAACTGCACTAGCTCTACCTCTTCGGCTGTAGTTAGATATCTCTGTGGCCCACTATTAGATCCTGGCATAACTCTTCCACTCACTCGGTCGCCTAATGTAGACTTTGGGACATTGAATTCTTCGGATGCATGTCTCACAGAAAACCCTTCACTAATAACAGCTTTTGTTGCCCTTTCCATTCGTTCCTCTGTCCATGCTTTATATCTACCCCCTCTCCCATGCAACGACAAATCACGAAAAGTAGAATGACTGCGATATACTCTATCCCTAAGAGGAGGGCACCGAAGCATTATGGTACCATTAATATGGCAGCCTGTGGCAAAAGAGAGGTAAAAGTATGCTAACAGATGTGATATGCTTGAATATAACAATGAAAAGGCACTAAAATGCAAACCCTTGGCGCAGTATTTACGTAAACATGACTAGAAACACGGACGTGTTTTGTGTCACGGCACTCAATATACTTGCCCTCCATTGCAACTTCTGATGCCTCCTCACTAGGGATGCACGCCAAGGGTTAACTACAACTCCCTAGACTGTAATGGTTATGCAGATGTTATAGTCACCGTATGCATTTCAACCAAGCACTAAAACACAAACAATACAAGCCCTGCCTTACATGCACACACCCTCCCTCCTCTCCAATCTCTTCCTCACTCCCCCTCCCTCCCTCCACTCTCCACACCTCTCTCTCTATCTCCCCTCTCTTAATCTACAAAGTGACACACTGAAGTGTGTATACACAATCTTAACTCCAAACAATTGACGTATGGCGCGAATACAAGCAGCTACTTTCAACATGCAATTGCCCCATGCCTGCAAATAAACAGTCTAGATTAGCTAAACTCACAAGTAAGGAGCAGGAGGGTCGAAAAGGCGATTAACAGGTGGATTTTGGTGGAGGAAAGACTTTCCAGCTGTCACTTCAACACACGTGTCCGATTCCGACGCATGCGCATATGTGGGCGTGACCATCCTATTTTGGGCGGCTAGTCACTACCGACCCGAAGACGTAGCGACGTCTAGTTTTCTCGGCTAGATAGTAGTAGGGTAGAATATTTTAGAAACGGTATAACCAAGTTGTTTCGGCTTTTCCTTCTCCAAGAAATACGCCCATCCGAATATAGATAAATTTAGCCGAATTCGGCGTAATCCGGACGTTCACTTCTAGCGCGCCTTGCGAAAGCGACGAGTAATTTCGGAGCCAGATTTTGTGAGCAAGGAATAGGCAGATACAGGTCTACATCTTACTACATTAATTCTGAGTATAGCTTGTTTGGTGTAGCAATACTCGCGTCCGATATTTCATGGCGGCCGAAAATTGATCGTTGACTCTACTACTGTACTTAGTGATTGAACAAGTCTAGATGTTATGTTCTGGATGGATTATCATCAGGGGTATATATTTTATTTGTTGTATGTCACATCCAACGAAGTAGAAGTGCACATGTACTACAAACACTATAATCACAGCACATGGTGTTGATTTTGTACCTATCGAGAGCATGTGTGCAGCAGAGTAGGGGGAAATCCGTGGAAGATAGAGAGGTACAGTAATCCTTCTGCTGACTTTCAAATATAGATGCAGCATTCCCTCCCAACTGACAGAGAGACTGTATATGTTATTTATACTCACCATAATTGTACAGTTGCAGTAGCATTACAACTTTTCAGCAACGTAGCCACACCCAGTTGAGTGCAATGTACAGTGTGTTGGTAGTGTCCCGATGGCATTGGATAGAAGGTTAGATGCTGGAATATTAATCTGTGACACAGGGTAGATCAACCTTTGTAATGAGAGCCAATAGTGCATTTAGTGCCAGACTGAATACTCACTGCAATGGTTGTTGTCCTGGCAATTTATTCCTTAATGTGTACACATGCTGTTTGAAACCATTGTTTATTGCTTTCCCCTACATTAAAGTCTACAAGCCAAAGTCATTACACAAAACTGAATAGCTAATGTCTGTTGTTGTGGTGGTATGCACCGTAATGGCCATTGTAAGTGAACTTTCCCACCAGTGGTTTCATCCTACACACATTTGTGATGCCTCCACCATGTAATTCTATTTGGTATATTATAACTGAAATCAAGATAATGTAATATATCCTACATTCATTCTGGACATAATGCTCCAGGGCATTTTGATCCTGCGATCCCATGAGCGCGCTTGCTCGTTCCAACCTTTCATGCATGCACAATGCAATCGCATGAACAGCCTACTGACCACCGTACATTTTCACTCTTCGATCGTGTGCGCGCGCAGTCATTCTGGACATAATGCTCCGAGACAATCCATTGTGCAATTATACATTCAGGAGAAAATCATAAGCCCTTAACATAGTGGTAGTTCCAGTGCCACATGGAAGTGAAGAACTTGGATTTCCCACCTCCGGCTGGTAATTCCCCTGACCTGTTAAGTGTAATTACACACATTGTTGTAGTGTGGCTACTCCTGCACATCTGTAACATTACACAGTTTACACAAGTCCTGTATAGAGGCATGTAGTGACAATAATACCAGTTTACCAACTAGAGGATACATGGTAGAGTTGATACCCGGATTTTCTGCAAAGTAGGATTCTCTGATGGCAGGTTATGTTAGTAGGTGGGATATCTGAGTATGCAGCTGTAAAATGCTCATACATTAATTAGAAATTGTGGCAAACTTACTCATTTACTCAGTCATCACACGTGTTGTCTCGTGGACCTCAACCTTTTCAGGTAGATGGTGCCCTTCAACCTTTACAGGGAGGTCTACCTTCAACCTATACAGGGAGGTATAACTGGAGGTACGAGCACCTCTCTAATACCATGACTCACACTATGGTTTTTCTCAGCACAGTCTATGCCGTAATTCTCAACAGCAGTGACCCACCACCTCCTCCTTCACCGCCACAATAAATCACATCAGTCACATGCGTCGATAGTGGGGACTACCGACTGTCCTAACAACTGCTTGCAGGTACATGTAATTCACTCTTGCTGGGACAGTACGAAATTGAAGTGATTCCCAGTGAATGACAGCCTCGTGTTATAAATTTGCTGTGTAGGATCAACAATATATGGCCCACGTACTACATATTGAGCAAAAAGTACATCAAACAAGGAAATATTGATGTTTAAAAGGTGTGCAAGGGCTCAATGTCAGTGCCCCAAACACCGTTATGCTCAATTCCAGAGCGTGCAAGATGCTCATCCCTACAACAGAAGTTTCAAAGCTGTGGTTGAGACCATGCTGTCTCAGTGACCTCATGTGCTGTGATACAATTGAGCGTATTCTGAAATGTTCCCCAGTAATGGTATGGGAGAAAGCACGGAACAGGCAATTTCCATCACCTGGTACCCTCTTACCATGCAGAAGGACAACATCGTGGCTGCTTCCATTGGCTTTGAAAAAGTGCAGACCCAGTCGTTGGCATGGCTGTTGCTGCCAGTCCTCAGTCACTGGGTCGTATCGCTGCTGATGGTAAACTTCAGGTCCCACATTTCTTTTATACGTGAAATCCGCCTTTATCTCCGGCAGTTGTTCACTTATCTTAGGACTCGAGGATTGATGTCCAGAGCCTTTGGACTGGGAGGATTGTTGTCCATAACACCACTCATCGTTCGCTTTCGCGATTTGACAGTGGTTCTTTTCTCCCGGGGCACTGAATACTGAGGCAATCTGGACGGAATGTCTGTCTCAATCGATTGATTTCTTGCAGACACTTGGCACTGACCTTAATTGCATCCTCATCGAATGCAATCAGATGCAGGTTCTCCAGCTGCTTCACACGTGACAGTGCCACGTATGCCATACCTGGACAGAACACCTGCTCCGACAGGTCCATGATGGCACAGTCCAACGACAGACCCTGGCGCTTGTGCACAGTGACGACAAATGGCAGTATCAGCGGGAACTGCTTGCGATACACATAAACTTTCTTCATGAGCATAAACTTGCTCTTTACCTTCTCGACGTCGTGAGGCTGTGGTGGGCTTTGATGGCAATCACTGTACCCACTGCTCCGTTCATGAGGCCACTGCTGCCGTCGATGTTCCTACGCAGCGTGACCCGTGCCCCGACAGCAACCTGCAGCACTGCCTCCAGGCCGGCTGTCAGGTTACAGTCACTGTTGATTTTTTTTCAACCATTCTGTTGCTTTTTCGCTCCACTTTAAAGTGCCCTGGGTTTCGTCAACCCCGTCGACACAAGGAATCTCTTGTTTCGGAACCCAGCTTTGACAGCATGTCCGAGTTGAACTTGCCTCACGTGTGGGGAAGAGACACAGTGGAGAATTTTCTGTAGACAACAGCTCTTCAAACTTATCTAAAGTCGGTGTAGTGGTTTACCTCTCATTGAGAGCCTGGAGGACGGCATCACCGTCGTACTTTGTCAGCATGGAGCTGAATGACTGGTCCTTTTTCTGACATTTGTTGATGGTCAACTTGTCGTAGACCACGTTCTCTTGCCAGATATTGACTGACGTCATGCACCCGAGCTTGGTTGTTATGGATCTGTTGTTGATCTTTTCAAACACAGCTCCATTCACTGGTGGGAGTTGCAGGATGTCTCCCACAAACAGAACGTTCACCCCGCCAAACCACTCGTCTCGGGCAAAGATCTCATCGAGACGGAGATGACTGTACGCAAGGTTCAAACTGGACACCATCGACACTTCGTCTATGATGAGCAGTTTGAGCTTGGACAGAGACGCACGCATGACCATTAGTCCATCTTTCGGTATCTTCCAGTAGCCAGCTCCTCTCCTCTCGTGCTCAATGCAGTCGGTGGATGGTGACTCCACCGACATTGAATGCTGCCAGTCCAGTGGGAGCAGTGATGGCGCACCGTGTGGACTGCGTTTCGTTCTCTCACATATTCATTTCAAGTGCACGGACAGTCTTGATGAGGAAAGACGTGCCCATACCTCCCACCCCGTTGAAAAACATGTGCAGTGGTTTGAGGTCCGTACAACTGCACTGCTTTTTCTCGTGAGTCAGCTGGTGCTCGAGGTGGGATTTAACGTGTTCATACACCCTAGCCTGGTCGGTGTTCAGTGACTGAACTAGTTCTTCCAGGCTAGGTCCGTCACTCTCATTGTTCTGGTGCAAGTCGAGCACGTCGTTCATGGCCGCCCATTCAAAACACACCTGGACGGCTGTTTGTCCTGGTTCAGAATGGGCTGGCAGTATTGACACACATAGTGTGTCTTGTTTGTGGCTTCAGGATCTGACATGTACATGTATGCCTTGAGTACCTGCCACATGTTTGACGTGCATTTTTTCGATTCAGGAAGTCAAAAGCAGTGACATTGAATACACAGAATATTTAAATACAGCACCGACTACAAAAGACGATACTTTGTAAAAAAAGGGGGATGCCTCAACGACTTTGTTGTTTGTTTGTTTTTTTGCTTTTGTTTTTTTTGCTTGTCTATTGTATCATTTATTTTTTGCCCTTTGAGATTGCCACGCCCATCCGCGCAATACGTAGATAGTAAGGCTTTCCCTCCAGTTTCCGTGATGAAGTCAATGGTGAAGGAACTGTTTGCAGACTTCCAGTGGGAAAACACACACAATGACAGGGAATGGACTTTGAACCATGGGTTATTCCTCTGGCCATGGAAGAAATCGCTGAGCTTGGCACTCTCTATCTCATTCCGATTCTTCACGTTACAGGTGTAGTCACCCGGCAGGGAACAACCAGTGGGCCGTTACCTTTTCAGACAACGGGAGCTTACCCTCAATTTTGCACCATCCATGAGAAGGCTGGCAGTGAATGTGGTCGACAGCGAACAAACATTTGCTTGATCGTCACCCGACCACTGCTTTTCTAAGAAAAGAGGAAGGGAATAGCCCTAGCCATCGTGTATGATGGGAGACAGCACTGCAGGCGCCCATACACCTCCAACAAACCTCTCTTCATCTGTGTTCACCTATTTATAGCTTTCGTGTTGCACTAAGTGGGGCCAGCTGATGAGTCCTCCCACTTTAAAGATAGTGGACGATGGGCGGGCGGTTCCTGGCCGCGTGAACATCCGCGCCACTTACGTCCATCCTTCCCCGCTGTGGAGAATTGCACACCTCTAACGACAACTGTGATGGTGTCTCACAAAGCAGGAGCGTATTCCTCTCTACAAGCGGGCGGACCCTTACTGCGACGTCCATTCTTCGACGTTCATTCTTCCACTATTTCTTGTCAATGTGTTTTCCCCCTTTTTGACAAAAGAACGTCTTGTAATCTTGGAGGAGGAACAGGGGTTTGTTGGTGTTGTGGGCCTGTTTTTTCCTGATTGATAAGGCGCGCTTGACATCTTTGAGGGGTTCGTTGGAGGTGTGATCGCATCTGTTCTTGTAATCTTCGAGGAGGAACAGGGGTTCATTGGTGTTGTGGGCCTGTTTTTTCCTGATTGATAAGGCGAGCTTGAGGGGTTCGTTGGAGGTGTGATCGCATCTGTTCTTGTAATCTTCGAGGAGGAAAGGGGTTCGTTGGTGTTGTGGGCCTGTTTTTTCCTGATTCATAAGGCGAGCTTGACATCTTTGAGGGGTTCGTTGGAGATGTGATCGCATATGTTTCATCAGCTGACCCCACTGCATATAGACTGGGAGGATCTCTAGAAGTAAAGGAGAACAGTTAATTCTGTCAAAGAACAGTCCTCCCACTTGGACGATAACCATCTCCCAAAGATAGTTCCTGGCTGTTTTGCTGCAAGCCAGGGCACTTCCAGGTACTGTTATGTTCTGCTGTATCTGTCCCAACTTCCCCCTTTTTCTGTCTGGTTCTGTAGCTTCGGGGCCCAGCAGGGCATAACACCATCTGAATTCAGATAAGAGATATATGTGTCTCTAAGGCAACAATGTTCCCTCCATGTTACAGAAGGGCTGTTACATCTTCATATAATAGAGCTTACCCTCAAGTTTGCGTAATTAACAACAGGCTGGCAGTGAATGTGGTCGAGAGCGAAAAAACATTTGGCCGATTGTCACTCGGCCAGACATTTTCAAACAAAAGAGGTGTGATGTCCAGACTGCACAGCAGGTGTCTTTATACCTCAAGCCGACCCCTGGTCCTCCACTTATATACATATATATATGCCTTATATGCCTCTATAATTGTTTTCTACTTTCAAGCGCTAGCGCATAGAATAAGCTAGGGCTGGGGCTAGGGCATTAATACTCAAGTGTTGGATTAAGTAGGCCTAGGGGTAGGGCGTTGATACTTAAGTGTTGGACTGAGTAGGGCTAGGGCCTAGGGCCTCGATACTTAAGCATTGGACTAAAGTAGGGGTAGCCTCGATACTTAAGTATTGGACTAGGGCTAAAGGAGGGCTAGGGCCTAGGGCGTAGATACTTAAGTATTGGACTAAAGCATGGCTAGGGCCTAGGGCCTCGATACTTAAGAATTGGACTAAAGTAGGGTGAGGGCCTAGGCCCTCGACACTTAAGTATTGGACTAAAGTAGGGCTATGGCCTAGGGCCTCGATACTTAAGTATTGAACTAATAGGGCTAAGGCCTAGGGCCTCGATACTTAACCGATTACACGCCGTTAATTTTATGCGCGCATGCGCGCGCACGCCGTAAGGGTGGGGCCGGATTTCGCAACCGCGTACGTACACGTGGTCTTCGTGTTCCAGGCGTCCTAGCGAATAAACGGTGGAACTTTTATACACTCAACTCAGCGTTACTATGACGAAGAGTCCCTTGCAGCTTCAGCAATAGTGTGAAGGTAAGTTTTACGCAACATTTGTGTAAGAAAATGAAGGGTTGATGTGATTCTCATGTTTGTCGGAGCTTTTGGATACGCAACTCAGCGCTAATGTGAAGAAGAGTCCCTGAACGCTTCAGGAATGCTGTGTAAGTAAGTTTATTCACAGCATAAGTGATGTGTTTGCCGTTAGAACTTGCCGCTTTACGTGTACTTTTAGATGTATGTGCAGTTTAGTACTATGAAAGTGCACAATACTCATAGTAGTGCTTCATGGTGTGCCATGAAGCAGTCAGTCTCTCTGACTCCTGTGTGGCAGAGGTACAAGTCGCACTCTCCACAGTACCACATTGTCTCTCTCCTCAGTGGCGGCCGACGTGTGTGGGAGCAGTGCCAACAACGAGCAATGCCCTTCTTGCTGCCTGTGGTCGCCGCAATGGGAAGTGGCTAGTGATGTTGGTCGTCGGGGTCGGGGACAACTGGAGCTGCTGTTGGCGCTGCACGCTTCCTGCTGTGTAATCCCTATCAAGCTTTCGCCAACTCGAGACGAAAGGCTTTGAATGGTGACGGTCTGGTGGATGTGGAGGTGTTATTCTGGTGGAGGATGAACGCGTTGGCGATGGAGGCGTCTACAAGAAACCAGAAAATGTACTTGTACACTTTCCGGCTCCTTTTTAGGCTACGGGTGGTAATATCTGCCTGTAGCTGATCACCCCTGTCCCTGAATGCTCCTCCCATCCACTTGTTGTACGTAATTGATGGATGTCGGTGCCTGGACCTCACGCACAGTGGTGTCAGTGTGCCTGAGCTCTGACAGTCCCTCTCTCATCTGGCTGGACATGGTCGCCATCACTTGCACCTGTTTGTTGTCCAACCAGACTGTTGCCGTCAACTGACCAGATTGTCGAACTGTGAAATCCCCCCTGCAAAAGTGTGTATTATAAAACTATGTATGTAGCGTAATATGTATGTATGTAGAGTGTGTATAACTGTAGATGTGTGTGTACATATGTAGAGTGTGTATACCTGTAGATGTGTGTGTGTACCTGTAGAGGTGTGTGTACGAGAGTGTGTATACCTGTTCTTCAATATTCGTTTCCCCTTTAGATCTTGTGGAAAACCTCTCCTGTTCGATCGGACTGTTCCACAGGCGTAGATGCCATCCTGAAGCAGGTCCATGAGCAGTGCTGGGCTCGTGAAAAAGTTGTCCATAAAGATATGGTGGTGTTTTCCCACAAGAGGCCGTGTCAAGGTCTTCACCACAGACCCCCCAAGACCAAGCTCAGGTGTCGTGTTGCTCCCCTTCCCCTGGTACACCTCAAACTGGCTGAAGTAGCCATTGTGGCTGTCAGCCCTGACCCACACTTTTATCCCTCTCTTTACCGGTTTCTGTGGGATATATTGTTTGAGGGATGTCCTGCTCTGGCATTTGATCATTGCCTCATCAGCCGCGCATTCACAGTGTGGGTCGTAACTCTCCCTGAACACCCTACTGCAATGGTCAATGACCGGTCGCACCTTCCCCAGTTTGTCATAGCCAGGCTGACCAAGAGACACTAGCTGGTGTGTCCACAAAGTGGAGGTCGTTTGGTAGCGGAGATGTCCTAAAACGCTGTCTCGAAATGCGAACTTGGCGATGAAGTGTAGAAGGGGTCAACCTTCCAGTAGTCCTCCAGAGCTGGGAGACTCAACATCCACCCTGAGTATGGATAAACCAAATAGGCTTTCAACTCTGCACACTCACTCACCAATCTGCGTACGTCGCTGGCCCAGTACCTGGGTGCTAGAGTTGTTGTTTGTGCACAGATCTCGTTTGCAGATAGTTGTCAGGCCAGCAATGAGGAACACAGAGGAGGGAGACTCTGGGACATCAAACGTAGGACCTACTGCAACTGGTGGAATGGGGTGTAGACAGTGACAGGATGAGTCTGTCTATCTCCATGCTGGGAGTGTAAGAGTGTTTGGACGCAGTGGAGGGTGGATGAGAGAGCGCTGGGAGGGAGAGAATTTCTAGCAAACACTGATGTCGGGAGGA
>CASHTH010000597.1:0-10715 GCA_030341885.1 Geodia barretti
TTTAAAGAAGAAGAAGAAGAATATGATGACACAGAAATTGTGAAATCGCGTAAGAGCGAATTCTCGTCTTGAGAATTGCAGGTACGTATGATACTTTTGGTCATATGTATAGCTAGATATGGGCCCGTGAGTGACTTGTAGTGCATTTTAAAGGTATGGCTAGGCGTTCTCGCCGAGTTTTGAAGCGTTTTGTACACGGATCACGTGAGATTTGACCCACGTCATCCCTACATCAGAGCGTCGGTAGACGCTCTATGCAGGGATGCTAGATACCATGTATTGTCTTCAACAAGGACGTAATTAGATTATTGCACATGGTTGTGGTTTCATGGGCAGGCTTTGGTAATCAGGCTACAACCTGGGGGGACAAACAATGAAGGGCCATTTGACTGAGTGCCCCGCAAGGCTCCCGTAACACCGCTCAGACTCTGGCAAGTTGCTCTTCGTGCAAATCAACAGCAAGATAGACAGTTGGAAATGTGCACACTTACTTACAGAAGGTACTAGAGGCTGACAGTTCCTCTGCACGTCTGCCAGCTCGCCCGGTAGAATACGCTCGCAAGCACATTGGACAACGCCCCTTCCTGGCGCATGCGCGCGGATCACTGATGCTGAGTAAGCAGCAAATGGCGTTGTTCAGGTCGACCATGGAAGAGCTCCATGATCTACCGTAGTCACTAGCGGCAAGAAAGAAACGATCGCTTGATGTCCGTGCACACCTCCGGCGGAATTGGAGACCTTCAGTGAAAAAATCAGTGCTTGAACTGGTATATACTGGTAAGGAGATAGCGGGTTTAAAGAAGAAGAAGAAGAAGAAGAAGATGAAGAATATGATGACACGAAAATCCTGAAATCGCGTATGAGCGAATTCTCCCGAGGACGACTGAAGGTGCGTATGAGCTCTTGGGGGACATGTATAGGTAGATATGGGCCCGTAGACTATTGCTAGTATGTTTTGAAGGCCTAGGAAGTGATTCTCACTGAGTTTTTAGTCGTTTTGTACGCGGATCACGTGAGATTTCACCCGTGTCATCCCTATATAGAGAGTCTACCGACTCTCTAATAACTCCATTTGTCACTTTTACTTTAACCGTTTTCCCCGCCTCTGGAACTCACTCCCCCTTCTTATTTTATATCATTCTATCAGGTCTAAACTTTAGACACCTCAAAACTCTTCTTGTCTTCGGAAAGGTTTGCAACTAGTCTCATAAACCAGTCCCTACATCTTCATTCAGAGAAATGTTGTTGCGCCACTGTGCTATATATACATGGAGTGTATTTTATAAAATCTACAGTCACAATTTGTATAGCTATCTCCCATTAACCTCTGTGACCGGTGGAAGAGAAATGACAGCTATGGAGTAATATAAGGACGGAATGTCATCTGAACTATATAGAAAGGGAAGCCTCCAGGATATTTTCTACGCCAGAAGGTGTGATGGAAGATACTCCAGCTCCTAGTGTTAGCCCTAGCCTTTGAACTGGGCCCTAGTGTTCTTTGTGGTACACACCTGGACATAAAAACAATCAAGAGATGGCAAGGTCTTGGCCCGCCTGAACACCAGCCAGAGCCACTTCCTTTCGCAGTTACGATACTTGCTGCATGCTTGGGAATGTTGATTGTGCGTATTGCAAAGAAACACAACACACACCATACCCAGAATAGAGTAGTTATAAGCCCTCCGGCAAACACGAGCTTGAGACCGTTATCCAAATCATCAGGAACATCGTCATCAGATGTGTATTGATGTAGATTCCACCTAACACCATGCCATAACCCACAGCTGACAAGTACATGATAGAGACCACAGCTGTCTGCAAGATTGTGTTAAGAAAATACTGTGCATTTCGTCATGAATGCAAGCTGTAAAAACGGTCGTAAAAGAGCAAACCAATTGAATGAATCCTCCCACTCATTTTACCACATTTGTTAGCTCCTGAAAATCACAACCCGTAACGTGGTTATTGGTCAAGAAGCCCAAAAATAATTTCTCTTTTCACAGCTCCCTATAATAGCTACCAATGCTTTCCTGCCTGGGAGGGTTTGCACTCTAGTGCTTTTCGTTTGCCCAGTATTTTACTACAATGATTTTAGATATGGACCTCCATCTCCACCTCTTTTCTTTTAAAAGTCAGATGGTGCCATCCTACGCCATCAGTGTGTGTTCAAGGTCCAGCCACAAGATCTATACTTTAGTATCTTATGCACAAACAGAGTTTAGAACGATTCCCAGCACTATTCACATTGGTAGAAAACCTAGGCTCAAGCTTTAGGATACAATACTTCCAACAATAGAGCTGGGCAGTCCCCACAGCAACACATGAGCAATGGCCAGGAAATGTACAAATGGACCAATCATACTGCCTGCCCTGAAGGCGTAAAGGTAAGATTCCTCCACGCTTACATGATCCTCATTGTCATCCAACCTGTGGAAGAAAATGACAAACAGCAAGTATGTAAGGGTAGCTACCAGAATTTTCCCAATAATTTTTATTTTCAATTTCGATACCAATCAGATCCCACTTCTGGCAGCTCAGTGTAATCTATTGTTAGTAACTATATAACCTGTGTTTACCCTCAGCGTGTAGATGCAGTGAGGGTTATAGTTGAATGTGCTGTTGTTGATGTAGGTGTGTAGGTGTGAAGCCCTTTAGGACTCTCTCCCTCCCTCCCTCTCTCTCTCCTCTCTCCCTCTCTCTCTCTCTCTCCGTCTCTCATGTTGTGGCACTCAAGGCTATGAGGCGGCCTATGAGCAATACTAGTGGCTTCAGTTTAGACCGAGAAAACTTGCATTGCCAGCTACAAGTGGGATGCCCCAGCACATCAATTAGTGCACATCTGTAGTGCATAATACCTACAACTAGCACTGCCCTTAGTGCTATTGGTTGTTGCATAATACGTACGCATGTCAATAATGTAGCAAGGAAAGCAAACCGGTCAACTACACGGCCCTCATGGGTGGGATTTGAACCCACGACACTCTGTAGTCTACGCGAACCCTCTACCAACTGAGCTACCAGGGCAACTCAGCTGGTTGGGGTTCAAATCCAACACAATACAACACAAGACAAAGGCAAACCTCAAACCACTGTGCTATGGCACAGTATACTCTAACTCACTTTGTAGTAGCAGACCGCAGGGTAATTAAACAACCAAAGATGCCCAACTTCGAACTAGGTATTTATGCATGTCAACAATGAGTATATAGGCCTTGATAAATTTTGCATAACTTATAGCAAAATAGGTAGCTTCAAGGCATTGGGCATTATTCGAGAAAACAGGTGAGCATCTGGCATTGTGCATGTGCAATGGGAAGAGGGAAGACATGTCATCTGCCAAAGACCCACTGACTCGGTGGAAAGATCATAAGAATGCACTTCCACGGTGGGCGAGTGCATGTAAACGTGTGCTATTGTTGCAGCCGTCCTCTGCGGCAGCGGAGCGTGTGTTTTTCTATTCTCTCTAACTCTTTCAACTCACAGCAACAATCCTCATCTAGAAGATTATACAGAACTTTCTGTCATTCTACAGTATAATAATCGTCGTATATAGTAACTGAATAATTATTTTCATTGTGTAATGTAATTTGGTTCTTCGCTCATCGATCTCCTTTTTTAACTGAAGAAAATGAGTAACCTAATGAGAAAAATAGGTGAAAGCGAGAGCAAAATAGGTTTAAGAAAAGAAAAATAGATAAAATTAATAGAAAATTAATGTCCTTACAATGAGGTAGCAACATTAAAGCCGGTTATGACATCCGTATGACATCCGCGAGAAAACTTAGGCTGCTCACTTCGCTCACTAAAAATGCCATTCTAGTTCCTGCGTATGAGCATTTTGTCTGCGTGTGTTGTGAATACCTTTAGAATCCCTCCTCTCTCTTAATCTCATTTTGTTCTTACTGCATTTGTGCATGCAGTTTAGTTTTTATTGCCAAATCGACTCTAAAGCAATCTCATTTGTAATTATACCATTTTTTGTATCGTCCAAAACCAGCAGTAAACACAATCCAACCAATGAATGAGATTCCAATAAATGCCAGTGACACCTGCAGAGATAAACCATAATAGAGAACATTTCTGAACCTTATTTTTGAAGCCTCAAAATGTGACTGCTATGTAGCTATTATAGCTGACTGTGCAAGTGTAGCTAGTGTATATTCATATAGATGTTTCTCTGGCCACCCCACCAGCTACACTTTTCTCAAATGGCACCAGTAAAGGCCTGTGTGTGTGTGTGGGGACTAAAAGCCTTGTGATTATCAGTAGCCTCTTAAAATCCATTCTTATCATTCCTCCGCATCATACTAGGGACTCTCCTCTTTTTTTAGAGTGGAAGTATTACTTCTCAGGTTTGGCAAAAAAGTACCACAGAAGCCCTAAAAATCAAAAGGTACTGCTAGTAGTGAAGATTAGTTAAACTGACTCAACATGTGCGTCACCTCGTACAAAACTTCTGAATTTGTTTTTCATAATTTACGTACCTTTAATGCACCAATGAGATGTTGCCCATCTATTGGGCTATATCTTCTAGAAAATAATTATCATGACCATATTATTATACAAGTTGAAAAATGATTTCTTAAAAATGAAGGAGGATGTAGGGAGGACGTAAATTATGAGCGGATTCTCGTGTCGAGAATTGCAGTGACGTATGAAACTTAAGGGAATATTTTGGTAGATATGGCCCCGTGACTGATTTTTGGTGTATTTTGCAAGCATAGCTAGGCGTTCTCGGCGAGTTTCGAGGCGTTTAGTATACGCGGATAACACTCGTGCCATCCCTACAATGAGCGTCTATATACCGACGCTCTGATACACCAGTTTGCTTATCTATATACACATGGCAATAGGAAGACTTTGTGAGGGAGTACACGCTTGCAGTGAGTAAAAGTATGTTGATCCACAAATCGTGACTTAGGCAGTGTACGGCGGTAGCTGACCAGGTTTCTATGTGTGCTAGAGGCTGAAATCAAAAGTTTTGTACGAGTCAAAGTAGCTACATAGCTCACAATTATTCTAAAGTGCACGCATGAACAAAACAGTTAGGGCATGGCAACCCTTAGCAAGTTGCAATAGTATTGTTGATCACACCTAAATGAAGTAGCTAGATCTTTTTTATTGGGTACATACCTTTCTTGCAAATCCTTCAGCAACCCTCATAGCTGTTAAAAATTTCTGCTGGAATAAAAAAATATAGGGGAATTTTTGTGCATGATGCAAAAAGCAGCTAGCTACAAACGCTTTAGAGCAAGATTGGCATCCAAACGTGCCACTTTACGGTTTGCGCCCTGACGCGACTGACTCCGTGGCGCGTGTATTTCTTTTCTCCGCTACACTCACCCCAAGACGGTTGCCTACGCGATAGAGGCTGGTTGTTGTCCGCGGTATCTTGGGCAGCTAGCTATACTTCTCATTAATGATAGCGAATTTCCAACACGCTAAGGTCTTTTTATTATCCCTTACCATATTCCGCACTGTAAAGAAAGGACTCTGCTCTCTCCCTTTCTCTGTCTCTTCTGTTGACAAAGATGTACTTATAGTCTCTCGCAAGCGTGAGGGTCTGGTTAGCGAGACTACGTACTTTCTTGTGTGGTCATTCAAATCAACAGCACCCTGGCTTATGGCTACCGCGACGCGCTTCGACGCTCTTATAATGCCGGAAACTACGTAGGCTAAAAATTCCGGATGTGAGCGGTTACAATTTTGTGACAAACGGCATGCCATACGGACGCACGCTGTCTTATCAACAACCTCTGCATCTATATACCTAATATCAGGTGGATATAGGATATACTAAGATTGAAGGTAAGATATGGTAGAAAAGTGCCATTTTTGTTCATTAATGGCTATTTTCCACTTACCCTGCACCTACGTATGTTCCACTAGAACGAAGAGCAATGTTGCAAATAATATTCACTACATCAACTGACAAAGAGTTCACATCCTCTACTCCAGTATATACTAGTTCAGGTTGGTAAAAGCCTTTACAGTCAAGAAAAGGCTGATGTTCCATCTGAGTTATAAGAAATCTTTTAAAGTAGTATGCAGTTTTTCTGCTGGGTTGCTAGCTAGCTACTATGCAAATGGAAAGAAAAAAGAATGCAAAACCTTGCTAACAACAATGAACCAATAATAATTATTATGAGGAAATTGAAAAGAAGGGACCTACTATTGAAATGAAGAACAATGCAGAACAATGCAAAAAGTCCGCCACTTGAACACTTTCATTCCAATAAGTAATGTGTATTAGCTGTGTACTCCCAAGATATGAAGGAAAGAAAACTCAGTTCGAAAGTAAAGCCAGTATATATTTTTTTATTTTTTTTAGAATTTTTTATATGAATTTATAATCATACACAATAGCCAAAAGCTAGTACATGGTGTATGAAAATTAACAATTAAATATTTAGCCATTCCTTCAAGGATGATTTGAATGATGGGAGAGTTTCAGATGATCTTATATCAAGAGGTAGCTAACTTGTTCCAATGTGAGCAGGTATTAGGCACAAATGAGAAAGGTTGTAAAAATAGACAGCAGTATGTAGACTGAAGAGAAGAGGCTCTTGGTAAAAACACATTTGGGGGGAAATCCATCAGGTGATTTACAATTTTATACATAGTACAAAGATTGATATACTTACGACGAATGTCGAGTGACGGGATATTGCAGATAAACAACAGAGAAGTGTAATCTAGGTCCCATTGCTTTACACAGAGTCTTAAAGCAAATTTCTTTTTCAAGTTTCTTAATGTCTTTAAGTAAATAAGAATTCCAAACCTCACATGCGTATTCTAGACATGGCCGAATGAGAGATATATACAGCTGCAGAAGATTTGTAGACGATGTGTGAAGGTAGAATGTTCTGTACAGAAGACCAAGCATTTTCTTAGCTCTGGTACAAAAACCATGGATGTGTTTACTCCAGGAGAGATCAGATGTTAAAGTAACACCAAGGTATGTGTAGTGAAATACTCTAGCGATAGCCTGTCCATTTAGAAACAGAGCAGGGGGATGTATTGTATTTCTTTTCCTTGTCACAATCATAAATTTGCATTTTTCGGGGTTGAAGGTTATATGACTTGGTGTGTAAACTAATGCGCATAGTTTTGGTGACAATTGTGGCTAGTCTCTTTCCCAAACCATTTTTTTGTAAACACAAGCATTATATATATTATACACAATGCTCCACTTTCATAACGGTAGCTATACCCTGTTAACGTCAGTCTGTGATGCGGAGCAAAACATTTTCTCGAGAGGAACCATAATAAAAGCTCGAAATTCCTACGTTGAGGAGTTTAATTTTTTTATCATTAACCTCACCATTAACCTCACCATTAACAGTCTCATGTACCACCAATAGTGGAAAATCATTTCTTTAAAATGAGGGGGGATATAGAGATGGATCGATGCACCAAAAAGGAAGAGACACGTGGTCATTACCCAGAAAAGATACACAATGATTATATACATGACACCATCCCTATATCTTTGTTTTGATACAAGTGGAAAAATCATTTCTTCAAAATGAAAGGGGGATATAGGGATGGCTTGAAGCACCAAAAAGGAAGAAACAAGGGGTCATTACACAGCAAAGATGCACAAAGCTACATGACACCATCCCTATATCTTTGTCTCATATTAAACTTTACTTCAAGGTAAACTGTTGCAGAATGGAAATGACGGAGACGGCAAGCGCGGCTCTTTCCCAATTAGGGAGGAAAATGTCAGCAGGGCGAGATTGGTTGTGAACAATAACACAAAGATATAGGGATGGTGTCATGTAGCTTTGTGCATCTTTGCTGTGTCCCCTTGTTTCTTCCTTTTTGGTGCTTCAAGCCATCCCTATATCCCCCTTTCATTTTGAAGAAATGATTTTTCCACTTGTTTCCACTATTTTTCACGCCTTATGACAACACTGCATTTTCATGGGGGACAAAGAATGAAGGCGCTGTGCAAGGCCCGCGTAACACGGCGCACACTGCCAAGTTGCTCCTCGGCAAATCAACAGCAAAACGCAAGTTAGCCACTTACAAAGTGCACACTGACTTACAGAAGGCACTGGAGGATGAGAGTAGTTTTCTCTGCAGGCATCCAGTCCTGGCTTAGTCTCGTTCGTGGATCAGGCAAAATGCGCGCGCACCGCATTGGAAACGCCCTCCTCGGCGCATGCGGCTCACTGATGCTGAGTTAGCAGCAAATGGCGTTGTTCAGTGACTACCGTGGAAGAGCTCAACGATCTACCGTAGTGACTTGCGGCAAGAAACAAGCGATCGCTTGATATGCGTGCACACCTCCAGAAAATTTGGAGACGTTCTGTGAAAAAATCAACGCTTCAACTGCTTCCGGTAAGGAGCTAGCGGGTCTGAAGAAGAAGAAGAAGAAGAAGAAGAGAATATGATGATTATGATGACACGAAAATCGCGAAATCGCGTAAGAGCGAATTCTCTGGTGGGGAACTGAGGGCACGTAGGAAGTCTTGGGGCATATGTATAGCTAGGTATTGGCCTCTAGACTATTGCTAGTGATTTTAAAGCCATGGTGAGTCATTCTCGCTGAGTTTTGAGGCGTTTTGTACGGGGATCACGTGAGATTTCACTCGTGTCATCCCTATATAGAGCGTCTACCGACGCTCTGATTATTTACTTACGAATGAATAGAACAAAGATATAGGGATGGTGTCATGTAGCTATATATCCTTGTGTATCTTTGCTGGGTAATGACACCTTGTCTCTTCCTTTCTGGTGCTTCGAGCCATCTCCATATCCCCCCTCATTTGATTTTTCCACTTGTTTCCACCATTAAAGAACAGCTATGATAACACAGCCTTTTCTTATTACCGTTACTCTGATTTGCATAGGTATAATTATTGTATGGTTGATCATGGGGATGACTGAATTCTATCTTGTTGATAGCGGTAGCTAATGGCTGCTTATGCCTGAAGCAGGGGGCAGTAGACAGAGACTGTCTATTATCTCCAAGGACGTAATTAGGTTGTGCACAGGATGGTGGTTTCATTGGTAGGGTCTAGTAATCAGACTACAATGTAAGACGCATGGAAGCGTAACTATACGCGCATGCAGCACTCTGCACACAGACTCGCTCCCGTGCAAACCAACAGGTAGCTCTTTGGAAATGACTAGACCGATTTTACTTACAGAAGGCATTGGAAATTGAGAGTTCCGCATGTCTGTCAATAACCGCCTCGACAACGACAACCCCGCCAGGTGAATGCGCGCGACCTCGCGCGCGACACTGCTCGCATCAGGACAACGCCCCTTGCTCGGCGCATGTTGCTCACTGCTTGCTGAGTTAGCAGCAAATAGCGTCGTTCAGTGTCTTCCATGGAAGAGCCCACGATCTACCGCAGTGACTTGCGACAAGAAAGAAACGATCGCCTGATGTCCGTGCACACCTCCGACGAATTTGGAGACGTAGCTACAGTAAAAAAATTTGCGCTTCAACTTGTTCCAGCAAGGAGAAAGCGGGGAAGAAGAAGATGAAGAGTAATTATGATGAGACGAAAATCGTGAAATCGAATTGTCGCGGGAGTACTGAAGGTGCGTAGGAGGTATAGGTAGGTAGATATGGGCCCGTAGACTATTGCTAGTGTGTTTTGAAGGCCTAGGGAGTCATTGTCACTGAGTTTTTGGCGTTTTGTACGGGGATCACTTGAGAATTTACATAGCTAATGACTGAAGCCGAAGAAAACACCAATATAAATTTTTTATGCAAGCACCAGCAGAGCACTGTTTCTTTATGTAAATTGTGCAAAACTCACTTTTTCGCAGAAGAGTATTGGTTATTATGCTCTAGGCAGTTGTTTGCCTTGGTTCTGTCTGCTTCACGAATGTTAAGTAGTTTCGTCAACATTCAGACTGGCTGCACTAGTTGATGTCCCCACATGCACATTCCCACTAGACTTAGTGTGACGTGTATGGTGATAGGATGCAAATCACACAATCATAGTTGCCAACCGTCCCAGAATGGCCGGGACAGTCCCTGAAAAGTGGGGTTCCTCCCGGCCGTGAACCATTCATGCTTGGTGGTAAAAAACCTGTGCGATGTATTATACTATGCATGGCGTTCTCTACACTGTATGTAAACTATAATTATACTCTGTATTATACACTGTATTATTGTACAGTGTACAGAGCTCTGTATATATAGCAGACGCTAATTGGTCAAAATCAGGGCATTTTACTGTCTTAAACAACAAGACGCAAACTAATTCTATTCAATTCAAAGTACAAAGCAGAGCTACAAAGTTTCACAATAGCTGCTATATAGCGAGTCAAAAGTACATCAGAAATTGGAGTAGTCTCTAGTGGTCCTTCCATCGTCTCCATCTTTCTTGAACCATGGCCAAAAGGCAAGGTGTACAGCCTAACGATGAAAAGAAAAATGGAACAATAAATTCACCAACAGAATTGTGTGATTTTCGGCAGAGTCGGAGAGAACAACTGACTGATTGATTCTAAAAATGTGATTATAAACCTCGCAACTCTCTTTGTCTCTGCAAAGCTTGGCATAACTAGCTAGACTCATAAACCAGTCTTAGGTAAATGCCCTTTCCGGCTGGCTCATTTATATTTTAAAGGGAGTGTATGTTATGTAATAAAAGACACCCAGGACAATCCTGTGTGCTGATGCCCATGCCATTTTTACTGGGTCTAGTCTAAGTCATTTCTCAGAAACTGTTCTAATTGATGAT
>CASHTH010000598.1:0-28438 GCA_030341885.1 Geodia barretti
AACGGGAGGTTGTGAGAGGGTGAGGGTGTTGGTGGAGAGGGAGAGGGAGAGGGGTACTGTCTCCACACGGACCGGCAGTCGAACCACATGTCGGGTATTCACAAGACATTCCACACACCTGCAGCAGTTTGTGCATGTGTACAATGTCATACACCAATTGTTCAAGACGCTAACGAGCATGTACAAGAGGAATTTGGTGAATAAATGTGGTGTACTCTATGATGTTGCAATGAATCACCTTTCAAGGAGACCAGTTGTGTCACGATGAACGGTGAAGGGGAGATTGGTGTAAGACAGAGGAGGGAGGACGAGATGAGAGGAAGAGGAGGAGGAGGATGAAGATGAAGGGAACAGTGGACTCTTCACTCCTGACCCAGCAAGCTGTAAAGGAAACACCTATTATTAGACACTATCTTTGTGGACTTGTAAATACACACGCAAGCAAACTGTATGGTCAAACCTTGAAAGTGAAACAGATGTGTTGGTTCAAGCTGTTCTTTATGGTTACAGTCTTCTCCACCACTGAACTGACTGCAATCACACCATAGTCCAGAACTCCTGGGGCTGTTAGGGAACAGAGGGGTGATACAAGTAGTCAGGATGGCCGAGCGGTCTAAGGCGCTGCGTTCAGGTCGCAGTCTACTCATGTAGGCGTGGGTTCGAATCCCACTCCTGACATCTTTTTCTTTACATTTTTTGGTTCAATTCATACTTTTACCCTTTTTTAAAGCATGCACAGATTATGTGTAATACTCACATATTGTGATAAGAGAGAGCTGATACGGAGAAAGGGCAGCATTGACTTCACTGGCCGCTTGTTGACTCTCAGCAGTAGTTGAACACTGCTCAACCTCCCTCTGAAAAGGAAAGATGCAACACAAGCAGAGTAGCATATGCATTCTCCAAAGAGAGATCATCAGAAACACAGCAAATGCTACATCTATTTTTGCATTGGTCAACTTGTTTGTGCAGCTACTTGCATTGGTTTGCATACCAGGTCTACAGAGGTGGCAGTGGTGACATCATCAGTAGTCATGATCCCAGGTTTACCAGCACCTCTTCCTCTCCTCTTCTTCCTCCACCTGGCAGAACTATCACTGGAGACAGTGGGGGAGTTGGAGGGAGCTTTCAGAGGAAGCAGCCCCAGCTCCCTCTCTGGTCCACAGGCTGCTGTTACCAGAGCTCTGAGTGAGGACAAAAGGTTCCATATCGCAAACACTCTCTTGCACGCTCACATTTCTGTACAGGGATACATTAAAAACAGTTCCTGTGGGTTGTTCCGTACCACACTTGCAGAACTGTAATTTCAGCACTAGGAAGACGTTTGAACCATGTCTGGGACACCTATGGGCAGGTGTGAAACTATACCCTGTATATGTAACACCCTCACATAATATGCGCACAGTACTCTTGGAAAATTTACAGGCACCCGAAGACACCATGGCTCCTATTTTAATGTGTAAGTATAGAAAACTCGTACAATCTGAATACAGTACAAACCTTTCTCTCCTGTTCCACAGTCGGAGAGCCTGAGAGTGTCTGAGGTAGTGAAGGTAGTGGTCTCTGTGCCACTGGATCTCGCGTCTCTCTGCCGGTCACTGTAGCATGTCTCTCTGTCCACGGTAAGTGTAGCGGTGGGTCCACGTATAGGGAGTGCTGGCGCATAAGTGGCTGTGGTATTGAAGAGCGTGGTGCAACATCAATGTGTCCAATAAAGCACCGTTTTAAGTATAAACAACACACAGTAGGGTCAAAAAAGTTTCAAATTGTAAACGTTTTTTTGCTCTTAGTATAGCATTTGTTAATTAATGCCCATTCACATAAAGAGAAAGACGCGTCTATCATAGAACAGAACGGGAAAGGCCTAACTGGCCTTGTGAACAAATGCACTATGCAATCAGTTACACAGATCGGCCGAGCGGTCCTAATAAGGCTCTGCGTTCATGGTACTCAGTCTACTACATGTAGGCAGGGGCGCATCCCACTCCTGACAGCTTTTTGTCTTCTTGCTGGCAGTAGCAGGTAGTATCATATTACTTAATGACTTTAGGATATCCGAATGACGTAAAGGTCTACATACTGTGGCCATTTCATCAGGATGGGCGTAGTTGGATGTTACGTCGCCACTCGTTCGTGCGGGCTACTGGTGGTACGCCCTCTTCGATTTTCCGATCCCCTCATCCCCCCTCCGCCTTTCCTCCCTCCCTCGTCCTCTCAGATCCACACCAGTGCTTCACTATTCCTCCTTCTTTACCACTCTGCAAAAGCGTCAGCGAGCATACAAATTCATCTGCATCATCTCAAAAAGACATTTCAGCACAAACTACAAACTCCTCTTGAGAACACACACCAAAAGCTATAATGCAAATACCCGATACTGTTGGAATATACACAATTGTATAAGGAGTGTAAGTACAACACATTCATAATACTAAATCCTAGACACAATGCAACCTGCCTAAACCTTCTGACTACATGTACCTGCACGATCGTGTTTTACTAATAAGGTATGTGCGTCCACACATACTCTGGAGTCTGAGGTCATAATGGTCGATGACTATCACATTGCTGGCATTGAGTGGACCCGAGCTGCTGTTGGGGTGAAGGTGAGGGAGAGGGGCGGAGGGTGTGTGAGGGTGGGTGTGCCCCGGAGTCGGAGGGTGACAAGGTGTAGTGAGGGACACGTGCGTGGTGAAGTAGAGAGGAGTGTGTCTGACTTGTTGTGTAGGCCTATGGACGTGACACACCCTCTGTAGACTCGAGTGTGTAAGATAGTGACTGATTGATAAAAAAGGCTGGGTTTCACATTACATATGTGTATGCCCCTACCGCCATGTGCATAGTGTTACCGACAGGAGATAGAAAGGACAGAAAGCCCTAATGTCCCGCGGCATCTCTGTTTTGGGCTAGCATTAACAGTGTACAGGACTCACAGAACAAACACTGCTTGGGTGTTCACTTGCCCCTACAGGCCATGTTGCGTAGTGCAGAGATAGAAATGGCCTTGCGGCACAGAAAGCCACATGTCCCGCACACATCATTAGTGATACATTAACGGTGTACAGGACATCACCAAGTGTGCTAGAGTAGTGACAAGCAGTGTTTCTTTTCCAGCTGGGAGACTGAAAAGAGATGTACTAATGGTAAGTAGACCTTGACATGCTGGGTGGTGGGGGACATGGTGGGAGTGGCTCCAAACTGTAGTGGAGGGCTGGGCTCCAGCTGCACGTCCACCGGTAGAGCAGTTGCACACACTGCCACCTCAAGGTCACCTCCAGAAGCTGGAGTGGAGAATTCATCAACAATAATTATAGTGAGTATATGTACAACAGTTAAAAGAGCTTAAATCATCAATCAGGTCTCAGCAAAGCAAAGTAAACAACACAACTACACACAGTATGTTCTGTAAAACACTTTTAAGGGCCCATTATAGGCCCAAAAATCACTGAACATAATGGCAGTCATTTCCTTTCACAATACAAAGCAAGATTAGGTAGAATGTGGTGTACATACCTGTTGACTCTCTGTTGGTGTCAACAGCAAGGAAGCGAAGGTAGAGTGTGTAGTCACGTCTGGTGGGTGTGGCTTGGAAATGGCTCCACCCACTTTCGGAGGAAACGAACCTGGGTGCAAAGGTCAGCTCCAATTTCCTCTTCTCATAAGGCAACAGAGTACCCTGTGAGTAGGGGAAGACTATTAATACTATAATTGCCAACATTGTTATAGAGTCACTTCAGATGTGACTTTTTCGCCATTCAACAGCAAAGGGAGTGAGTGGGCTTACAATACATGCTATAAAAGGTAAAATGCGAGTACAGAATCGATATTACACAAACTTATGTATGTAGCAAAAACATTAAAACAGTATGGAACGTATGGTCTACATACAGGTACACGCATAGTGCAAGTGGGCTCGTTTCACTGGCCAATGTGTAGGTGTACCTGAGAAGGAAGGACAGATACGATAGACTCGTGAGGAGGAGTGGAGCCCTGTTCCCTCCACCTCCCCTGGCCGGGACCTCCCTCTGTGAGGGCCATGGCCACACCCTCTGTCCCGCCCACCTCACTCCCTCGGGCTCTCTTGTCCAGGAGACACAGGTAGTCAGTGGACACTGGACTCTCGTTGAACAGAATGACTTGTCTGGAGTGAGTGGGAGACAACTTATTATATACATTCCCTCTCCTTAGAAAGTTCAGCAATTGCTTCACAGCAATTACATTATTAGCAAAGAGTAATGCTTGTCACATATTTATGCTTTAGCAGAAAGCTGTACGCCAAAGTATTTAATTTCTCAGTTACCCATCACATGCACTCTGCACAGGGCCTAATTGCTAATTGGCAAGCGAAGTGAGTCTACCTATTGTTCTGAATACGGGAATCTAATGTGACGGGCACTGCACGTAGTACCTTAATAAGGATCTACTAAGTGATTCTAAATATGCGTAAACCACCCCTGAAATATTGAACTGCTCACTTTAGCTCCCCAAAAATGTGTTGTATTCTCTAGTATGCCACAAACAGAACCTGGAGGTAGTTGTGTCGTAGTAGGTGGGTGGGAAGGAGAGGGAGGGGAGGGAGGAGAGGGAGAGAGGGTCCAGGACCCTGAGAACTCTGGACTCCAGTCTCCCACACACTGTCAGGAGGAGAGAGGGAGCTGCCTCACCACCAGTATTAGCAGCTGGAGTGTCAACAGCAGTGGGTGGAGCTGACGTAATGATTCTGAGGGAGAGGGTACATTGTTGGTATATACTGTACATCCATTAGGATTGCTCCCAGTAAGAATTTGCATATGAAGGCACATTGTAACTATTTAATAGTTTTGTGTAGAATCGAAGAGGGAGTTGTGCATACAAACCTGAGAGTATAGGAGAATTCAATTTCTTCCTTACACAAAATCTCCATCTGTGATTAAAAAAACGCATCATTAACGTGAGGAACATAACACTGCACAGTGCAGAAGCAATACAACATACATACAGATGCTCACACTATACAATAAAGGCAAAAAGAAAATTTTGAGCTCGTGGTTGGCTAGTTTCTTTAAGACTTCTGAAGCCCTGTATTCTTTCCGTATAATGTTTGTGTACTACACATGATGTATTGTCATACCTGTATTCTAGTCGACTGTAGAGGCAGTAGGTGGCCAGTGGTGGGCTGGAGGGAGATCCAGCCAGGGAGAGGAGAGGTGTCGATGAAGAAGTCTCCCTCGCAAGTCCCGAGGTTGGAGAGGGAGAAGGAGGTGGTGTGGATCTGGTTCTCTGTCACCAGACACCCCACGTCCACCACCTCCTCACTCAGGTGGAGTCTGGGACTCCGAGGAACACTGCAGGACACACGGGGCAGGGTTCGCGAGGAATGCAGTTCATAAAATCACAGTTTACTAAACGAAGGTCAATTAGCAGCAACGGCATAACTGCCACTTACAATAATAGTAGTCTACAGCAGAGCTTTTCGAAGAAGGACAACGCGTTTTTCAATAAAAAGTATCTCTCTAGCTATCTATCAATGAGCACTTTCAAACATTGTGTGGATTGAAAATTGCAGACAGCATGCATATATGGTGAACTCATGCAGACAGACTCATAAATAAGTCTGAGTGTGTCATGTACAACATGAAAAAAAATGAAAAATGCAGCAAAAGGTGAACTAACGCAGAGATGGGAATGGTGAGAGAGAGACTGGAGTTGACAAACACCTCCAGACTGCCACGATGATGGCAGGCCTCATCATCTCCCTTAGGAGAGTACTGGAGGACCACGGGCAGCTTCAGACCTGGAGCCACGTACTTCTCCTCGCCGCCACTCAGCAGAACAAACACCTGCACCATACAACACGGAAAACAGGTTTGTAACTAAGGGATTTCCATAAGAGTAGCCAAAGGCTCTTACGCAATGAATGCAAGTTCTGACAGCGAGACAAAGTCATAAATGATAAATACATAGACATTATTTCGCCTGAAGGCCGTGTTATGGAGCCTGGGAGAAGGTGTACTCACAGGGTCGCTGTCGGCTCCGATGGCCGCCCGTACCCTCACGGAGCCTGGGCCGCGGTTCTGCAGCTGGTAGGTGTGCCTCTGTTGCTGGCAGCCGTCGTTCACCAGTTCAACTCTCTCCTCGGAGAACTCCACTTGACACGGTGACTTCTCTCTCTTCTTCATGCTCACCTGCCTCAGGCCGCTTTCTATGGCAACGTCGCTTAGCAACCAAACTCTAACAATTAACCCCATGCGCAGTGAATTTGATGTGCGCGTGTTCCGCCGCGCTTGCAGTCTCGCTACTCTGCAGTTCTAAACTCCTCTGATGCGCCTGCTCCTGGCGTCATGTAGTGGTGGACTGGTTGGTCTCAGAAGACTCGGAGGTCTCCCAAGAGTAGCAGGCAGCTCGTCACTCGGTATGGCTCGGGTCCTCAGTATAGAGAACGTAGACCAGGTGAGATCTCTGGTACCCACTGCTATATAAGTGTAGCTAGAGGTCAGGAAAGTATCCTTACTCAATTAATCCATTTTACTAGTTGTTTGCGTGAAACTAGATTAGTAGCTGTTGTAAATTTATGTGAGTGTGACTTTGTTCTTGTCACAGAAAACTCTAGAAGACTCGGGAACGCGGGGGACGACGGAGATCTCGTTCGAGGGACAGACGAAGGAGCAGGTCTCGTGAACGGAAGCGAAAGAGTCGCTCCACATCTCGAGATCGAAGGAGAAGATGAACGTCTGACACTCAACACTCAACACTCAACACGAGATCGAAGGAGAAGATGAACGTCTGACACTCAACCTCCATCATCAGACCTGGAATGTGTGTCGGAGCCTTTATATTTACACACATTTGTACACAGCTAGAATACTAAGCAGCTACAGTGGAACCTCGTAATACGAACACTGTTAAAGCGAAATACCTGCTTAATACGAACCACTTTGAAATCCCCAGGCATTATGACACTAATACAACTAGTTACTGTTATAGTGAAATTCATTTTAATATATATGAACATTCCCTGGAGTTCATATTAACGAGGTTCGACTGTATAGAGTGCATAATTGCTTCCACTAACTATCCATGTCCTTTAAATTCCTGTAATTTTGCAAACTCAATTCATTCTTATAGGCGCGACACAGTGTCTGCAGCTAACCCAATAATTATCGTTAGGAAAGTGGGTGGGAAAGGAAGAATGCACCATGAATACGCTTTAGACGCTGACTCACTCAGTAACAGGGAGACTCTTAGTTGGTCGTGGCTAACGCCGACAGAATTACTGGTCAACTGAAAATACAAGGTAAATAGCTACAGAGATAGCTAGCTCAAGATGCATACCACCGAACGGTGGGTCCTCGGCGGGGTGCAAGCGCGTCAGGGTAATTGCTTCAAGGCAGAACCACACCCATTTTTTTGTTGCGGAGCCTGGCAGTGGTGGCAGTCTAGTCAGCGAACTCTGGAGTCACTGAGTCAGTCACCGTACTACGTATCACTCCGTTATTGAACGTGGACAAATAGCGCGGCCGCAGGCGGTCGGTAGCTGTCATGACCTAAAGCACTTGCATCAGGCTGACACTGTCTATGGTGGGGAATGCATAGCTAACTAGACGTACGCATGCTACAGGGTGATGACGGATCCAGGGAGGGGGTTGAGGGGGTTGCAACCCCCGGCACTGGACCGACACTGATGTGAAAATCACGTTGTCACCCCCCAGATGATTATGTAGGTTTAGCGCACCGCCAGAGGACAAGCAGCGCCCCCAAAAAGTTCACGCGTGCAACATCCCAAACAGAGAAGCACCCGAGTAGCTAGCTAGCTAGCTACGTACGTACGTATAATACGCTAACCGCGCCCCTACCTGCGCATGCGCAAGTATTTTATATTTACAACCCAGTTATCACAATATGCTGGATCCGCCTCTGGATGCCTGCTCAGGCGTTCCCCCAAATAGCAGAAGTGAACGTAAAAACGTGATCGGTGTGTACCAACTCCCGCATGCTATCTACTCCTGTAGGTAGCCCATGTCAGACTCCGCGAGCGCATGCGCAGTTCGCAGATGTTTTGCAATTTAGTGCTTTTTCATCTGTCATAATAAGCATTAGACCGCAGTCACGCGCAATTGACCAATCAGATTACAGAATTGCGGGGGGGTTTATTTTTCATAGACACCTCCTTTCAGGTGTGTAATGGCGTTTGCAGGTGGTCTACAGCAAACTCCCCGTACAAAATGACTATTCTCAAAAGTCGTTATCTACGCAAACCGGCCGATTCCGCGTTCGGTAAGCGTAGAAGGCGCGACTGGCAAAGTAGCTCTTTTAAAATGCGTAGTGCACCTGCAAGAAGTCTGTGGCCAGTCTCCGGAGCTCGCGAAAGTCATAAATCACGTCAATATTCCACGAAAAAAGCGTCGAGCTCTGGCGATACACAAACACATTGGGCCGTTGCCGTGCGTTGCTAACCCTTTCAAACGCGCACCACCAATGAGGGCGTTTTATGATGACGTAAACGATTTTTGACGGGGGGCGGGGGCTGTCTCCTCGGAGTCGGACAATCTCACACGTAAAAAAAGCGTCTCCATCCAAAAGTAAGAATGAGCGCAGCCTTGCTAGCTTGTTGCTACCCATTTGAACGCGCAAACACCAATCAGATACTTCGGTCTAAACCGGTTAGACGCGGAAGCTCTGTGTCAACGTTACATGGGTAGAGCCCTCGCTGCGCTCGGGACGCCAACATTCCACAGCCCCTCGGGTTGCAATGTAGCGTAGACACCTCGCTTCCGCGTCTAACCTATATTTATTGTATGAATAAATTCACATCATCTTTGATTATGACTGTGTTGTCATTGCCATCACGAGAGCAGACCAATTATTTGTGGTAAATTAAATTCCCCTTGTTTCCTTTACTTTCCTTGCTAAAACCCTTCCCTTTTTGACACTTGAACGGGGACAGGGGGTACCTGACAAATTTTTTAAAGGTCTAAGTTTTTGTTGTAGATATGCCACGTGTAACTATGGAGTGATATCTGCTCAGGTGTTCCCCCAAATAGCAAAAATGAACGTAAACGTCAACGGAAAATCGCCACTTCCTTCATCGCGAGTGAAGCGAGTCTCCAATGTCGTCAGATTTGAAATGGTGGACAGGCACGGCACTGCACAGCGTCATGTTTACGTGATGCGGGTTTCTCGTAATAATAATAGTCAGATTCACCTATCATAGTAATCAAAACCCTTTGGATTAGGTATTGCGGTCATCGTATACCAAACCGAATAAATATATGTCATCTATAATTATTATTGCTGTGTTATCATTTTAGCCACCACGAGAGCAGACCGATTAGTGGATGAAATTTCCTCTCTTTCCTTCAACGAAAATCCCTCCCTTTTGAAGATCAACAAGGGGCACTCCCCTTCTTTTACCACTTCACCATAAATCCCCACCTTTCCATTGATCCAGGCCGTTGACACAAAATAGTGAATTCCAAAACCTTTTGTCCCCTTTCTATCAACAGTGACAAAGCATTTTAATGCTGTCATTCTGACCAGAAAGTAAATTCACAGTTCATTCTCAAGTTGTTGAATAATTATGATCTTACATTTTGCATAAGTAGTACTGAAGCATAATTATTTTGTCTGTGTAAGAAGTACTAGACAAGATGTTATTATGCTCATGGTGATCTATACATCCATCAATCTATTAGCTGTCAGCAAATATTTGCAGTTGTCCTTAATGTGAAGATAAATTGTGTTTGTACATACTTTGGGTGAATAAGGGTTAAAGTAGAGTACGGCCATTTACCTCTGAAACTAAATGCCTCCCTGAACGGAAAATTACAAACAAATATCCCTTCATCCCTTGTTGCCAGGTTCCCCTTCATCTAAAGCTGCATGGCTACATCAGCAGATGTCCATGTACACCTTGGTGGTCAGTTTGGCTACCAGAATGTCCACATACACACATCCAAGGTCCTGGGGACAGGCTCCTATGGGAGTGTGGTCAAGGCCACTCTGGACCACCTCCCCTGTGCCGCCAAGATCCTTCACACCGTCTTCTTCCGAGACGACGACCCAGGGGCTGCCGACTTTGCCGCTCGTTTCGACCAGGAGTGCGACATCTTGCGAGCTCTAAAGCATCCCTGCATCGTCCAGTTCCTCGGTGTGGTCCAGGACCCCAGCAGCCGCAGACCCATTCTCCTGATGGAGCTGATGGACGAGAGCCTGACCGGGTTACTGGAGCGACCCACGACCTCCCTCCCCTACCACGTCCAGGTCAACATCACACACGACATTGCTCAGGCCTTAGCCTACCTGCACGGTAACAGCATCATCCACCGCGACCTCTCCAGCAACAACATCCTCCTGAGAGGAGGAGGCAGTCAGGCCAAAGTGACCGACTTTGGCATGTCCAAGATGGTGGAGGCCAATCCTCGCATGACTCGCAGTAAGATCACCCAGTGCCCCGGCACACCTGTCTTCATGCCTCCAGAGGCCCTGCGTGCCAAGCCTCGCTACTCCGACAAGCTGGACACCTTCTCTCTGGGTGTTGTAACGGTTCAGATCATCACTCGCTGCTTCCCCACACCCACAGATGCTGAGATAGTGGTGGAGGATGACTCAGAGCCAACCGGGCAAAGAGTCACACTCGTTCCTGAACTACAGCGACGTCAGAGAGACATAGGGAAGGTTCCTCCCGACCATGGTCTCCTGCCCACTGCCCTCCACTGCCTCAAGGACAGACCTAGAGACAGACCCAGTGCTGCCCAGCTCTGCCAGAGTCTGGGGCAGCTCAAGACAGCTGAGGCCGACACAGGCAGTGAGGCAGAGGACCAGGTGGGGAGAGTTGTATTATCACAATGCATCACAACCTAGCCATCTTTTTGTAGGTACACTATCAATGGTTCAGGATTTTCTCACAAGTATTGATGTGATTCATGTACTGTCATGATGTCTGCAGGATGAGAAAGCTCTGTATGATGCTGCTCGTGATGGAGATGTGTCTGCAGTGAGAAGACTTCTGGCCTCTAATGTCAACATCAACTGTACACCATATCCTGTAGGTACAGTGTGACTGTGTTCCATCAGATGTCCAATCTGTTTCACCGTCTCACAGAATGGCTGGACTCCACTGATGACAGCATCATTGGGTGGACATGGTGAAATTGTGAGACTACTGATTGAGGCCAAGGCTCAGCTCAACATACAAGAAAAGGAGGTATTTTCCATCTCTCAATCACATTGTTGCACATTGTGAGTGTATGCAGTGATGACTATTCACATGTCTTTAGCTATACACCTGTGTGACAAGGTTGCAAAGATGCCGAACTGTCTTACGCTTACCCTAGAACAATTCAGGCTCCACTCACAATTACTGACAATTACCCACAATGTAAATACTTGTGTGACTTCATACAGCTTTAACATCTCTATGTACACCTTCGAGAACATTCTAGAATCTGTAACCATCCTTTATAAACTAGCTGTGTAAACTGTGGAAAGAAGGTATAGGTACTTATGACTATCACCAATTTGGTGTTGAATTTATTTGAGTACGGAAATACACAATAATGTAGCTCACTCATTGAGACAAGGGCACATCAAATGCATCCATTGTAAACATTGTGAGAAGAGAGAGACTGGTCCCTTCACGACGTAAATACCTGTCACATTTTTGCACTTACGTGGAAGTATGCTGTGATGACTATAGCCATCACAGAATGTTTTTCCCGGGTGGAACTCCTATACATTGGGCCTGTGTATATATAGCCACGCCTGGTTGATGTCTTTAACTTCTGAAGAAAATATCTCTCCTCTCATATCTACAGTTAGGTTCCACAGCTCTTCACATGGCAGCTCAAAATGGCAAATCTGATGTAGTGAGACTACTGATTGAGGCTGGGGCACAACTGGACATACAGATAACAGTATGTGCCATTTTATCCCTCAGTAATGCAGAGTATTGGTTTGCTAAGATGACTTGTAGCACGATGCATAGGCATACCAAAGGCACTGCCAATATCGAAATTTATCTTAATGCAGGGGCGTCGAAAGGTTCAGGCAAGTGGTATGGCTCTCTGCGACGTATGTGCGTGTACAAAGGGGCGGGATGAAAGCTGTGCGTGCCGCTTTTATGCGGCCCTAGCTCTGTAAAGACCTAGCTGGGTTCCTACACTAGGCCAAGAAGTTAAATTGGTGGCGAGTCCAGGCAAAAGTGGTACGGCTGTCGTCCGACGCCCCAGTAATGTGCCAGCCTTTTGGTGTCTAATGAGTTGATGAGACTTGTAGCTTCATCATGAAAGTTGTACAGTTTATCTTTTACCAGTTGGCATCTTTTCACTGCCAGTGGTCAAAGGTAACATGCATGCATTGAACGAGTATTATTATGTGAAAGGGGATCCTGGAGACAAGGTTTGTTTCCCAAAATACATAATTAAAACCAGTCACGGACATAATATTAGCATGCTACCTAAGTCAGCCTGGCAGTCCTAGTTACAGTTCAGCACGACAACTAGTCTGATATTCCTCTTCAAAACACCTCACTGTCTGACAAACTTACAACACCACCTGTGAATAACACATGTCTTAAAGTTACATCTTCTGGTAGTGTTGACACCTAGCTACCCATGCTGCACCTTCTAACACTAATCCCCCTCAATCCTGACTACCTACTCACTGTCACTGTCTGCTTACTGAATGAATGTCAGAATACTATACCATAATACTGTTAATCTGGATGATTCCTTTGCTGCAACACAACATGTCGACAAAGCTAGCCTATTCAATACTTACTTCTACTCGGTCTTTGTCCTTCTTCGATTTGCACGGTGTGGTTTCATCTAGCTAAACTATTCAGTTTATTATTCTTCCCCATAGAATGGGGCGACTCCTCTCTACATTGCCAGTGAAAATGGACACAGTGAAGTGGTGGATATCCTTCTGAGGAATGGAGCTGGTGTGGATAGAGCTATGAACGTAAGTCAATCATCAGTCACTGCATGACAATCTTCAGTCTTTACTGTACTAGTGCAGTCAGTCACATCTAACTTTACTGTTACTATATAGTCCTACCAATCCTCTCTCATCACATAAACAAAATTATTATTCTACCAACCTTCTTCGAGTTGCACGGTGTGGTTTGATCTAGCTAAACTATTCGGTTTATTATTCTTCCCCATAGAATGGGGCGACTCCTCTCTACATTGCCAGTGGAAAAGGACACAGTGAAGTGGTGAATATCCTACTGAGGAATGGAGCTGGTGTGGATAGAGCTCTGAAAGTAAGTCAATCATCAGTCACTGCATGACAATCTTCAATCGTTTACTGTACCAGTGCATTCAGTCACATCTAACTTTACGGTTAGTTGTCCTACCCATCCTCTCTCATTTTGATTTTTATGGGACATAATATTCTACCACCCTTCTTCAGTCTCAAACACAGACCACTGAGTATGGTTGCCGACAAGATTATAGAAGTACGCCAATGGTTGAAGCATTAGTGTTTGCAGAGTGTGCATTCTCCTGGGGAGTGGTTAAGGCTCCCTTGAAAACACATCTCATATTACTCATTCCTAGTGATATTGATATGTACTGTTTAGGGACTTCTAGAATCATACTGCTTCGATGTAAGGAAAGGTGTAGCTAAGTGTCTCACGTACTGGAGCAATACATTCACCTCTGCCTGGCATGGCATAGTCTAAATGACTAGACATAATTAGCCTTGTTCCCAGGTTCTCCATCTCCGTACTCAGTTTTAATGTATGACTTGAGGAGGTTCAAAGGTCACATGTTAACATTGTGCATGAAGAGAAGAGCCTGGTAACAAGACTAAGACTAAATGGTGGCAGTGACACAGAACATATTATCTCCTGCTTCTGACATTGAGTATATATATTATCAAGTCTTAGCAATGTCATTGTATGTTCCTAAGGTTAGAAAGGCCATTGATTCAGTGGTGCACAATGAACTCCTCTACAAACTATGGAATTTCTACGGAAGCCCCATTGGGGCCGTGCGCACTTCCAAATCGTGCCAGCCCATTGGGGCCGTGCGCACTTCCAAATCGTGCTACTTCTCACTTCCAAATTGTACCACATCCAAATTTCACTACTTCCAAAATAATTGTACTACTGCCAAATTGTACCGCTTCCAAATTGTGCCACTACTGAATTTGCTCACCCTTCTCACCGTTGTGATTTTTATCCGAGGCCTCATCCGTTCGCGAGTTAGCCGTGCATGCGCAGTTTCCGCATCCACTCGACTGCACGAGCCTCCGCAGCGAGCGGTGATTGTTTACCGGGAGGAGTCGGCACGGATTACAGGCCATGGCCTCCCCGCTGTCCTCTCACAGTGGAGATGACAGCGAGGAACCTGCTCTTAGTAGAGATCAAGGTATGTTCTGTATAGCCCAATAAAAATGTTACCGCGGTCGCATACCTATACCAAGCATCCAGCTTTTTGCTTGGTAATCAAGCAAACTATCCCACAAGAAAATTGCCAAATCCCTCTTTTTTGTGCTTACCTGTGAAGCACCATGCCTATACATTTTGAATGGACACACAGCATTTCAAGCAAAGTGTGCAATCATGCCAGGAAGAAATAGACATCACACACTTTGCATCATCCCGGTGCATGTCTTTTTCTGTGTGCGTCCATTATCCAAGATTCTCTGATGAGCCGTAGGGGCCAAGCATCATCCGACCGTGCGCAGCGTGTGATGGCGAACAGAAAGTGGAGGTAAAAATGGAAAATGGGAGGTGAATTTGGAAAATTATGGAAATTGGAAGGATGGCACTTGTCGGCCACCGTAGTTGGCCAATCTGTGTCAAATACTTTACCTGTTGGTCCACTACTCTTTCTCATCTTTTGATCTGCCGGATGTTCTTGAAAAAAATCTATGATGTTACTCTTCACGGATGATGCAAAGTGTGTGATGCCTATTTCTTCCTGGCGTGATTGCACACTTCTCCAGAATGATCTTACAATGCTGTCTGAGTGGTGTAGCACCTGGAGCATGTCACTGAATGAGGAAAAGTGATCTGCTGTCCATTTTACTAGCTCTACTAGACGCCCTCCTCTAATGTTTAATTATAATTTATAGTTGAAACATTTTTTTCCAAACCTCAACAGAAAGTTCTTGGTCTACTTGTATCAGCTGATTTGAACTGGTGCCCCCACTACCAGTTAATAACATCTAGGGCTTACAAAATGCTTGGCGTCTTATGCAGAGTCTTCTCTAGTTCTATGGCCGAATATGCCAAACATTCCTTGTACATTTCTCTTGTAAGGTCTCAGCTGCTCTATTGTTCTCCTGTGTGGCATCCTTACTTATTGGCTGCTGTTAAAATGCCTTGAGCTACTTCAGAGGAGGGCGACTAAGTTCATATATAGTCAATAATACTTCCACGGACTATCTAAATCGTTGTCATTCATCTTAAACTTCTTCCTTTGATGATGGAACTAGAAATTGCTGACATAATCTTTTTCATCGAGTCTGTAAGGTATATTATACCAATCGGACCACTTTAACATCTTTGATTTTGTGCAGTTCAGTGCTCATCATACTCGATCAAGCTCCAAGTTTAGGCTTAAGCACACAGTATCCACGAACTACAACAAAAAATATTCGTACACCTCAACTATGGAATTCTCTCCCTCGTCTGGATATTAGTCTTCTTCTCTCTTCAAACTTCAGAATTACTTGTTGCTTGCGTTATGTTACTTCTTTACTGTTGCTTTTCCTACCAATCCTCTCTCATCCTATTAACATAATTATTATTCTACCAACCTTCTTCGAGTTGCACGGTGTGGTTTGATCTAGCTAAACTATTCAGTTTATTGTTCTTCCCCATAGGATGGGACGACTCCTCTCTACATTGCCAGTCAAAATGGACACAGTGAAGTGGTGGATATCCTACTGAGGAATGGAGCTGGTGTGGATAGAGCTATGAACGTAAGTCAATCATCAGTCACTGCATGACAATCTTCAGTTGTTTACTGTACCAGTGCAGTCAGTCACATCTAACTTTACAGTTAGTTGTCCTACCCATCCTCTCTCATTTTTGATTTTTATGGGACATAATATTCTACCACCCTTCTTCAGTCCCAAACACAGACCACTGAGTATGGTTGCCGACAAGGTTATAGATGGGACCAAGTACACCAAAGGTTGAAGCATTAGTGTTTGCAGAGTGTGCCTTCTCCTGGGGAGTGGTTAAGGTTCCCTTGAAAACACATCTCATATTACTCTCTCATTCCTAGTGATATTGATATCTACTGTTTAGGGACTTCTAGAATCATACTGCTTCGATGTAAGGAAAGGTGTAGCTAAGTGTCTCACGTACTGGAGCAATACATTCACCTCTGCCTGACATGGCATAGTCTAAATGACTAGACATAATTAGCCTTGTTCCCAGGTTCTCCATCTCCGTACTCAGTTTTAATGTATGACTGGAGGAGGTTCGAAGGTGAAATTGTGCACAGAGAGGAGAGACTGGGAACAAGACTAAGACTAAATGGTGGCAGTGACACAGAACATATTATCTCCTGCTTCTGAAATGGCCTATAATTATAGCAAACTGCTAATTTACCATCATGGCTTTCTGTTTTTCTCACAGACTGGGTCGACACCTCTATATATGGCATGTCAACAAGGACAAAGCGATGTGGTGAATATCCTGCTAGCAAATGGAGCAGATGTGAACCTAACTGGATTCCAGGTAAAATCAGTGATGCCAACTGATCATCATTATTGCTGGTCACTAACTAAAGTCATCTGTCATCATTCATTCAGGGAAGGAGACCAATTGATGCTGCCAGACTCTATGGACACTCTGATGTTGTCCGTCTACTGGAGAAGAGAGGACATTAGTCACTTTACTTTGTTTATATATACATGTAGCTAGCTAGCTATATACTATGTAGGTATTTTTTGGGCTGATCTCAGTGTCCTGCTTGAAATTCATGAAAAGTATATTTATAGCATACTAGACACAGAGAATAGAAAAGAAAAAAAGAAAAAAGAAAAAAAGAAAACCAGAAGTCACCCTCCACCCCCCTGTCCTCCACCAATACACAGACACAGCAAAAATTCATCAAAGAGTAATGAACATGATTGGCTTCATGATAGGGAGGCAATCTTGTAGAGAAGTGCGGGAAAAGTTTACCTACCGCTGCACAGTCACTTATGCATGCTTATGCAACCCTCGCTGCGCATGCGCGCGCGGGGGCGTGCTTCGCGGAGCCACGCCTTCTAAATGGCTCTGCGAGGCTAGTTGACTGCTCGAGCACTTGCATACCAAAAAGTCATTGTCACCAAACTCATTATAATCAACGGTACGTAGCTGGAACTGAGTCACTGTGTTTTAAAACACTCATAATAATGGTACACCACCGTCCCTGGTTGTCTTCTCCAGCTCTAGCCTGACGCGGTGCATATACGTGCTCTAATGGTAGCGACTGCGTTGCAGATTTATTACTGATAACTTGCCAGAGATCACCGAGCCAATTGGTAGGCGCGGTTTCCTGGGATGTCCGACTGGCTTTACCGGTATTTTGTAATCAACTTCCTTTGGCACGCCGGTTCCGGTCAAAGTGGCATGAATTCGCTGCTTCCAATCACGCAGCCTATCGTTGAACCTCTCTTCGAAATCTGGCTTCACTTTTCAGGGTCCGTTCCAGCACGTTCGCGCGCGTCATAGCGAAAATAGAGCGCCTCCACCAATGTGCGCCGAAAGTCGCGGTCAGCGTCTTTATTGCCGAGAGATCGTTCGGCGCTATCTCTGCAGCCGTTAGTCCGTACGAGCGAGTTGCCGAGAGGTCCATGCAATAGATAACAACATTGACATTGCCGCACTTCTTATTGAGTTCGTTGATGTACTCATTTCCCGAGCCGTCCTCAAGACCAGGTGTCTCCCACACAACAAACTCTACGCCGGTTTCCTCCGAAGTCCACCGGTAATCCGTCACTTTCTTCGACCCGTCGCGTAGTAATTGGTCGCCAGTTTTCGCCACAGACTTTCCTGCGAGAGCATTTTACAAGAGTAGACTTTCCGACTCCTGACGTCCCCGTTATATACGAGGATCTCAATCCGTTTCTTGTTGCTCATCCGGTTAGCTAGCTGCAGTGTTCGGTGTTAAAAAGACTGTTAAGAAATGATACCCCTTTCCTCTCCTGAGATATATACACTCACTATGTTTTTGTGCCTCATCATGTCATGTACAGTGGAACCTCGTTTATATGAACACTGTGAAAGCAAAATACTTGGCTAATATATATCAACCACTTTTAAATCCCCACGCATTATATTATGGCTAATACAACTAGCAACTGTTATAGTGTAAATTCCTGTTAATATGAACAATTTTTGATGGTCCCCTGGAGATCATATTAACGATGTTCCACTGTATTTATGTGTGTGTTGCTACTGACAGGAGTTTGAGGTGGGGGCCATCTATCCTGTGGTGGGTGGTGAAGGATGTCAGAGACTATGGCCTCATCGTAGATTATTGTTAGCTCCAGCAGATGTCGGTTATCTTTCACCTCAACCTACGTATTATGGTACAGCTCAACGCTAGTGAACGATTTTATATTCTCCACTCTATATCCGGTATAAAATTTAGCGCGGCAAAAATTTTGCACATCTAGATATCTACGTACGTATATTGACCGCATCATACAGGAAAAAAATACTAGTAGGCGAATGCATGGTATTTTGGCGAGCGGAAGCGAGCTTACAAATGCGTAGCAGCTGTAAGCGGGCCTCTCTCTCCTCACTGGGCTCGGCAGCAATTTGGCGTGCCTGATAGCTTTGAAGCTGTTGGAGCCTGCTTCCTCGGATTCTGCACCGCGTCTAGCTCTTGATCGTACACGACCTCTCGCTAGTCGTGCTTCCCTTTCCTCCGCTGTTTCTGTTGCCCGGCGTTGCCCGTTCCCGCTCACGCAATCGGCGTTGAGAAAGCCGAGCTTCTCTCTGCTCAGGAGACTCACTGGCACGACGTTCTCTTTCCCTCTCGACGAAGAGTATCTTCTCTAGACCGATCCATAACTCCTTCCCTTTCCTCACACGCTCACAAATTATCAGGGGTGGAGCCTACTGAGGGGTGGGTGACGTACCGACGACGTACGGTGACATGCGCAGTTCGGCAACGCTCGACAACGTACGGTGACATACTAGTAGGCGAATGCATGGCATTTTTGGCGAGCGGGAGCGAGCACACAATGACTGTATCTGCATTAGCCATCCTAGCCTATTTACAACTTGAACCTTAGAACCACGAAGATTGGAAAGAGGTACAGCCTCGGCCAGGTATTGCGAATGCCAGCGAATAGACGAGAGTTCTTTCGCTGAGATTTCGCATTGATATGACAGCTAGGCAGCGTGTAAAGAATATGCGCGTTCCCTACCACACAACCGTCTCTGCTCAGGAGTCTCACCGACACGATGTTCTTTTTCCCTCTCTCTTCGACGACGAATGGCATCCTCTCAAGACTAATGCGAGAGTACTGAGCTACACACACACGCACGACACATCAGGCACCATGTGAAATTTGAAATCGTTTCAGAAGCGCGTAATCCTGGAGCATGCGCACTTACACGACGTACGCGGTCGTATATAGAAAATCGCGCCGTTCAGACCACTAGGTTAGCTCGCTCCCGCTCGCCAATAGAAAGATCGCGCCGTTCGGACCACAGGTTAGCTCGCTTCCGCTCGCCAATAACTGTTTTGAGCTACTTTTTCCATTGTTTCTTAGATTTTTTTGTAGTGCCAGAGTTTAGTGAGAAGAACCGCACCAGCTCCGACGGCTCCACCAACGACGCCGCCGACTACACTCCCTACTAATAGACGAATGCATGGCATTTTTGGCGAGCGGGAGCGAGCACACAATGACTGTATCTGCATTAGCCATCTAGCCTATTTACAGCTTGAAAATTAGAACCACGAAGATTGGAAAGAGGTATATACAGCCTCGGTCAGGTATTGAAGAGCGCAGCGAATGCCAGCGAATAGACGAGAGTTCTTTCGCTGAGATTTCGCATCGATATGACAGCTAGGCAGCGTGTAAAGAATATGCGCGTTCCCTGCTCAGGAGTCTCACTGACACGATGTTATCTTTCTCTCCCTCTTCGACGACGAATGGCATCCTCTCAGACTGATGCGAGAGTACGGAGCTACACACACGCACGACACATCATCAGGCAGCATGTGAAATTTTGAAATAATTTTGGATAAAAAGAAGCGCGTAATCCTGGAGCATGCGCACTTACACGACACGTACGCGGTCGTAGAAAAATCGCGCCGTTTGGACCACTAGGTTAGCTCGCTCCCGCTCGCCAATGATGCCGCCCAATGCCCCAACCGCAGCGCCAGTTTGAGCACCAACGGCGCCGCCTTTCAGCACGTCACAGATCCACGTCGTGTGATCTATCACGAGGGGCTGTTCGTGGCCTTCCTTCTGGAAATCCTCCTCCTTCACCTCGCTTTCTTTCTTCAATCGATGTAGATTCGCCTTTGTTATCAGCGGCTGGGAGCATTCCTTTGCCCGGTTCAAAAAGATGATCCAGAGTGCGCTGAGCCAGTACATTCGGCCCGGCAGATGAGGCTTCTTGATGTGACCGGCTGGCTCTACCGGTATTCCGTTAACAATTCCCTTTCTTACGCCTTCTTTTAGCAGCGTGGCATGGATCCTGTCTCTCCAATCCTTTATCCTCTCGTTGAACCTCTTCTCAAGGTCAGGCTTCACTTTCAGCAACGCTTCCTGCGCGTTTGCACGAGTCAAGACGAAGATGGAATTCTCCCACCATTCGGTGCCGAAAGTCGCGTCAGTTTCTCAATCGCGCGGAGATCATTATTTGCTTCTCGTCTTCACCCGCGAATTGGGCACGAGCGGCCGAAACGTCGATGCAGTAATGCTCCAAAGAATGCAGCAGCTGTAATCCTGGGAAGTGGGAAGAAAGATGTATGCATGCACCTCCAATACCACTATACATACTGGCATATAAATTATATTTTCACACTCACTTGGCCAACGAGAAGGAAGTGTACAGTACCATGTATGCTCACCATTATGCATCAGGAGGAAATGAATTGACTTCTTCCTGCTGCTTTGAAAGGGCATCCCTATTGGTTTGTGACGCAAAGATATAATTCTACCAATCTTGGCAGATATCAATAAATCCTGTCAATTTTCTTCAGCAATTTTTTATATACCACTCCTTACTCTTTGTAACCATTATTAATTCTTTTGAAAATACCGATTGCATGACTCACTTTCAGCCCTATCGTTCTGATCTTCTCTCCCCTCGACTGCCATACTGGTACTGGAAGTAACAAAGTTATACATGCTGGCCGCTCGTACTCTCTCCTTTCTCAATTCCCTCACGCGTCCGTCTGGAGAAAACGTCAGGAACACAAGCACTAACCCAGGCTGTAGTACCCATCGCTGGTGCTGCTGCTGCTGGCTGTGATACTGGGCTCGGAGTAGCTGGAGTCTAAAACAATTCAGTGCCATCTTAGCAGCTACGTAGCTATGATCAGTCCTTACGTTTACTTCGACGGGGTGACGCTACATCGAAATCTTCTATCGCGGCCTTCGTAGCCATGGTATTCGTCTGATGGTGGTCTTGGGCTCCAGAAAGCCTTTAAATACTGTAGCTAGAGTCGCCAAAAACACAGCCATAGAGCTAGAGATAGTCTACTTCTTGCATTTGAAAATGAGCGCGAACACTAACCACCGGTGTGTACGTGGGCGTGCAGGATGGTAAAGCTTCGACGCGCATGCGCAGTGGGTGTGACTCGTCTGTTTACTCTCATTCTCATTTAAACTTTTTACAGTGACTATGATGCACAATGTCTCCAGCACAATATTTTTTAAAGACATCTTCATGGTATTCACTCTCCTTTTGAGGATCAAATTTTATCTCCATCATCAATTCTTCTTAATTAATCACTTTCTCTTTCTTGCACCTACCGGTGTGTGAAACAATAACAATAATAAAACAGTGAAGAGAATGTGATATGGGATGATGAAATTTTCTGACATTGCGTCCTATGAACAAACAACAATGCACAAGGCATATAAAGGAAGTTGTGATATAGGTGCTGGGTCAGTGTAAGATTACACCCTTAGGTGTTGTGGTGAGCACTAGAATGTGCCATGGTTTACTCTACACCCCAAGAGTGTTAGTAAACACCTACTTAAGCGTAATGAACACCCTTGAGGTGCTCCAATACACCCTGCCCGTTTTGGTACAGAAAATGGGGTGTTAGATAACACCATAATTATTTTTAACAGTGTAAGCTCCTCTGATGCGCCTGCTCCTGGCGTCATGTAGTGTGGACTGGTTGGTCTCAGAAGACTCGGAGGTCTCCCAAGAGTGGCGGGCAGCTCGTCATTGTCACTCGGTATGGCTTGGGTCCTCAGTATTGAGAACGTAGACCAGGTGAGATCTCTGGTATAGCTATACTGCTACATAGGTGTAGCTAGAGGTCAGGAAAGTATCCTTACTGATCAATTTATCAATTTTACTGGTTGTTTGCGTGAAACTATATATAGCTGTTGTAAATGTATGTGAGTGTGACTTTGTTCTTAACTCTAGAAGAGTGTTGCAAGAAACATCTGCTGCTCTGAGAGAGGTGGAGTCGTTGCCATACCGACCGATACAATCTACGGCGTGGCCTCGTTAGTTTCAAGTAACGAGGGGATAGAGAGGATATACGAGATGGAGAGACAAGCCCCTGGCAATCTGTGTCAGTGAGGTTGAGCAGGTTTATTACGGAAGCCCATTGGGGCTGTGTGCACTTCCAAATCGTGCTACTTCTCACTTCCAAATTGTACCACTTCCAAATTGTGCCATGCTCACACTTCTCACCTTTGTGATTCCTCGTCCAGGGGGGTATATAGGCCTCATCCGCTTGCGAGTCAACCGCGCATGCGCAGTTTCCGCATCCAGTCGACTGCGGGAGCAGTCGGCGGGGATTACAGGCCATGGCCGCTCCGCTGTCCTCTCACAGTGGAGATATGTCATAGATATGTATTGATATGCATTGACTGGTCATTAAATACTCTCGTGACGTCACTTTTACTTCATTTCCGTTTCCGATTTTTAGCTATATAAGTAGCGTACTCTCTTACTGTGTGCAGACTGTTAGACTGTGTTACTTGAACCTACGAGGACACGACATATTTTGGCGACGAGGACGGAATATGGCTGCCGGCACTCTCCGTCGAGTGGACGAGTTCGACGGAACGAATGACGACTGGCTGCAATACGTCGAAACGCCTGGAGCACTTCTTCGCGGCCAACGGCATCGACGACGCCGACAAGAAACGTGCTGTCCTGCTCACGGTCGTGGGAGCAGCGACCTACAAGACTCTTCGCAACATTGTCTCTCCGGGAGAGAAGACGTACGCGGAGCTCGTTGCGGCCTTGTCGAAGCACCTCAAGCCTACTCCCTCGGAAATTGTAGAACGATTCAAGTTTCATTCTCGTGTGCGGAAGGCAGGCGAATCGATCGCTACCTACGTCGCCGAACTTCGTTCGTTGTCGGAATACTGCAACTTCGGCGCGACATTGGACGACATGCTTCGAGATCGCTTGGTCTGCGGTGTGAACGATCGAGCAATTCAGAAGCAACTCCTCGCTCAGTTAGGCCTGACGTATCAGAAGGCCGTGGAGCTTGCGCTTTCTGCAGAAACGGCTGCACAGAGTATGCGGGAAATCGGAGTCAAGGCAGAGAGCGGTCCCTCTGCACGTCTCCCGCAGGAGGTGCATAAGACGAGCACCTCAGGCGCATCTCTAGCTGGGCACTCCTCAGATACTCCCCTCACTTGCTACCGCTGTGGTCGCAAGGGGCACACTTCCTCCAGCTGCAAGGTGGACAGAAACATTGAGTGTCACAATTGTCACAAGCGAGGCCACATGCAGCGAGCCTGCAAGTCCAAGGGCCGGTCTTCATCATCCAAGACCAAGCGCAAGTCTAAGCCTATCGGTCAAGTTCGAGATGAGGAGGAGAGAGAGGAAGAGAGTGAGAAAGAGGATTCAGACGATTCTGCTATCCTGCAAATTCTCAACCAAGCCAAGTCTAGTAAAGCGGACGCTCCTCCGATCATGGTCAAGATCAAGCTAGATGACTGTGTGGTGGATATGGAGGTGGACACGGGTGCGTCAGTCTCCTTGATGTCAGAAAACACCTTCAAGACTCTGTGGCCTGGAAGGAGCCTGCAACCTTCATCTGTGAGGCTTCGGACCTACCTCAAAGAGACCATCCCGGTGGTGGGTTGTACCAATGTAAACGTAGATTACAATGGCCAGTTGTGTGAATTACCACTAGTTGTTGTGGGTGGCTCTGGACCTTCCCTTCTGGGTAGGGATTGGCTGAGTCATGTTCAATTAGACTGGAGACAGATAAACCAGGTGTACAATGCCTCACTACACTCAGTCTTGTCTAGGTATCCGGGTGTGTTCCAGGAAGGCCTTGGGACCCTGAAGGGTTTTAAGGCTAAGATATATGTTGAGCCTGACACACTACCTAGATTCAACCCTGCACGCTCTGTTCCTTATGCATTGAGGGAAAATGTAGAGAAAGAGCTACAACGCCTCCAGGAAGAGGGTACCATAGAACCGGTGGAGTTTGCCGAGTGGGCTGCTCCCATTGTCGCTGTCTTGAAACGGGATAGGAACACTGTCCGTATCTGTGGTGATTTTAGTGTCACTGTCAACCCGGTTTCAAAGTTGGACAGATACCCGATCCCAAAGGTTGAGGACCTTTTTGCGAGGCTAAGCAAGGGAAAGCACTTTTCTAAATTAGATCTGAGTCAGGCATACCAACAGGTTCCCTTAGAGGAGGACTCTAAAAAGTATGTTGTGATTAACGTGCATCGGGTATTGTTTCGGTACACGAGATTGCCGTTCGGTATCTCGTCAGCCCCGGGCATTTTTCAGCGTGTCATGGAGAGCATCCTCCAGGGCATAGATGGTGTAGTTGTCTATCTTGATGACATCCTCATAACTGGTGCTTCTAAAGAGGCACATCTCAAGACACTTGAGGAGGTTTTGAGCCGTCTAGACAGGGCTGGGCTAAGTTCATGAAGTCCTCGGTGACGTACCTAGGGCACAGAATAGATGCCGATGGTCTTCACCTGCTGCCGGATGGGGCCAGTGCAGTCAAAGAGGCCCCTACACCCAATTCAGTGCCTAAGCTAAAGTCTTACCTTGGCATGCTTACTTACTATAGTAAGTTCCTTCCTAACCTGTCAACACTCTTACACCCATTGTACCAGTTGCTTAGAAAAGATGTTGACTGGAAATTGGGTGCTACTCAAACTAAGTCCTTTACTGCCTCAAAAGACCTCCTTACTTCCGAGAAGTGTCTCACTTACTTTGACTCTGCTCTTGAGCTTACTCTGGCTTGTGATGCCTCAGCTTACGGTCTAGGGGCAGTGCTGTCACACAAGATGGCTGACGGTACAGAGAGGCCCATAGCTTACGCGTCACGTACGCTCACAGCTAGTGAGAGAAATTACTCTCAGCTAGAAAAGGAAGGTCTTGCCTGTATTTTTGGCATAAAGAAATTTCACGATTATGTGTTTGGCCGTTCCTTTGAGCTGGTGACAGACCACAAGCCTCTGCTGTGTTTACTGAAAGAATATCGTGCTACGTCCCAGCAGGCATCCTCTCGTATCAAACGTTGGTCTTTGTTTCTTTCTAACTACGAGTATCGACTGGTATTTCGAAACACAACAGCGCATGCAAACGCTGACGCTTTAAGTCGCTTAACACTGCCGGAACAGCCTGCGAAGGTATTCGAGGAGCCTGAGCTAGTGCTGTTAGCTGAGCATCTAAATGAATCTCCTGTTAGTGCCAACGACAACAAAGTCTGGACGCAACGAGACCAGAAGTTGGCAAGAGTTCTGCAGTACATTCAGCAGGGCTGGCCAAGTGATGGGGATCCTGAGCTTGAACCTTATTCGTCACGTCACTTGGAGCTTTCCAGCTATGAGGGCTGTATCATGTGGGGAACACGTGTAGTGATTCCTCCACCAGGCAGAGAAGCAGTTCTGCAAGAGCTGCATGAAGGACACCCGGGAATAACACGTATGAAGTCCCTCGCCAGAATGTACGTCTGGTGGCCCGGGATTAGTGCAGATATTGAAAAATCTGTGCGCCTCTGCCATGATTGTCAACAAGTACAGTCTTCACCCCCACTTGCTCCACTTCACCTGTGGAAATGGCCTACTAGACCTTGGGCGAGACTCCATCTTGATTTTGCGGGTCCATTTCCAAGGCAAAAACATCCTTATTGCGGTGGATGCACATTCTAAATGGATTGAAGCTGTTTGCACTCCGACCACGTCTTCTTCTGTGTGTCATTGAAGAGCTCAGATCACTCTTCGCCAGGTTTGGGCTGCCGGAGATGGTGGTCACAGATAATGGGACTTGTTTTGTCAGCTCAGAGTTTGAGCAATTCCTCCGGTCAAACGGTATCAAACACACAACATCAGCCCCTTACCATCCTGCTTCAAATGGTCTGGCAGAGAGGGCCGTGCAAACGGTCAAGAGAGGTCTGAAAAAGGTCAAAGACGGTACCATGAGTGCTAGACTAGCAAAGGTTCTCCTTACTTACCGGGTTACTCCACAGAGTACAACTGGACTAGCTCCAGCTGAACTTCTGTTGGGGAGGAGACCGCGTACACGCCTCGATCTGCTGAAACCCAATACGGCGGAGAGGGTGGAACGCAAACAACAGCAACAAAAAGCACAACATGATTCACGTGGTAAATCTCGAACTTTTCGTATCGGTGACGCAGTTCTTTTGAAGAATTTTACTGGTCCAGGTTGGCTTCCAGGAAAGATCATAGAAACATCTGGTCCGGTGTCATTTCACGTCTTACTGGACGATGGCAGATGCAAACGCTGTCACCAAGACCAGTTACGTCCAAGGGTCACTGACGATGGACCTCCAGACATGTCAGAAATTCCAGTGACACCAACCACTCCTGAAACAGGACCAGAACCTGAGTTAACGAACTCTGATCAACCGAACGTTCGAACGAATCCGACTACAACGTCCGATACATCCGATTCGACCGTTACGACGAATTCATCGTAGTTGCTTTGTCTTATGTTTTCTTTATTGTGTTTTGGTTCTTTATTTCCACATTTTTTGATTTTCTGTAAGCATTCACCTAAGGGGGGAGGAATGTCATAGATATGCATTGACTGGTCATCAAATACTCTCGTGACATCACTCATACTTCATTTCCGTTTCCAATTTTTAGCTATATAAGTAGCGTACTCTCTTACTGTGTGCAGACTGTTAGACTGTGTTGCTTATCAATATGTCAATGCGTGCGTATTGAACCTACGAGGTTACGACAATCGTGTAGAGACGTTCACCGTTTCTCAGTCGTGGAGCCAACACTTATTACTCGTGCGCATGCTCAGTATCGGAGTATGTGTGCGTCGTGCGCATGACTGAAATGACAATAGTTCTACTAGTTCCATGAGAATGATTATGACTATGATAATGTACGTAGTGTAGAGTGCAGTCATCACATCACCCCTCCCTCCAGAATTAAAGTTCGCCCACGAACTTTGGGTCTTCAAAACAGGCGTTGTGGGGGCTTCACACGCTGCCGCAGTCGGCCGTCCCGTCGCCCCAGTCCTCTGGTCGCTGTCTTGAACTTCTCGAGCAGGGTTCTGACTTCCCTCAGTATCTGCTGCTCCTTCATTGCCTCCTTCATCTGAGTCCTCGTCAGACATAAATGCTCCGATGTCGTCTTCTGAGTTCACAGAAGACTGCGGTTCTTTCTGATTCTGCTGTCCACCAGCTCTCCTCTAGCTGTGTCTCTTGAACATCCGAGGTGTCGTCTCTGTTCCGGTCGGACTTTGAGTGTGTGGCGATGCCTGACGATTGCCCTCCTTGTGAGAGGCACTAAGGTGATGCGTCCTCAGGTTGCTGTCTGTCATCGGTCTGCATGCTGATGCTGAGTGGTGGGTGTTGTCCGCAGACCAGACTGCAGCAGGCGAGCGACCCACTTGGTGGACGTCCAGGCCTTTTCTCTTCCCTCTGTACCAGTAAAATCCAGCTGGAAACTCCTTCGGGTCCATACACATACTCTTGACTGATGGACATGCAGCTTCCCTTCTTGCGGGTTAGAAGGACTTTCAACACACGTAACTCCGGTGTTCGTCAGCTCAACATTCGATAGGGTACTTGCAGTTTGGTTGATTCCAAGGTCTGGGTAGAGTTTTACGCCTTGTCCAGTCTCGTCTTGTGGGAATGGACCAGGATCCAGTCACCCCTTAGCTTTAACAAAGTGTTGCAAACGTTCTTTCGGAAGCTGTGGAGGGCGTTGGATGGTACGAACTTGGGGCCTTCCTGTCTGGCGTTTGTGTGGCTGTGGGGGCGTGAGGCCAGGACACCCTGCCATGGTGGTGAATCATCAGTTCCTCTCGTAGTCACGTACATTT